>UELU01143629.1:0-17329 GCA_900490025.1 Megastigmus dorsalis
CCTATGTATGTATATACATATGTGTGTGTGCAGAGAGCAGCGGCAAGTGGTGCGGGTCGATCGATTTTCCGCGCTTCTGGTGCAGCTCTCTCTCTCTCTCTCTCTCTCTCTCTCTTTCATCCGCGCTATATAGGACTCTCTCGTGTACTATATAGCAACGCCACGAGTGCAGTGGCATAAAGAGCGGTACCTTTGATTTTGTGGATGATTAATCTCGCTCTGTGGTGTTCCTTCCTTTTCTCTCTCTCTCTCTCTCTCTCTCTCTAAGCGAGTAGTTTCTTTCATAGATGTTTCTATCCCCGCGGATAAATGGTTGGTAGTTTTCGCTCTTGGGCCTTCGAGTTTTAATTAGCGAGATGGTTGGGCTATATACGTTTCTTTCATCTCTTCTCTCCTCTTTTTTTTTCCTTTTTGTAAGGGAATCGACGTTTTTCGAGTTTTAGAGGTTGGGCAAATTCTTTGAGGGTAGTTTCGCCGGGTTACGGAATGATCAAGTATGCGGAAGCGCGAAACTCGGGGTCCAAAGTTTAACTATAGGTACCCGGACGAAAAGTTTGCTTTCTATGTACTAAAGTATGCAAATTTCAATTTTTCAAATGCTCCTCTTTTTAACTTTTCGCGCTCTTAGTCCTGCACTTGCTTAACGTACCCTTTTTTATGGTAAAACTTCCTTTTCGAAAAAAGGAACGAAAGGATGAGGATAATTTTTTTTCGTGGCGGTGCGATGAGGGCAATTCCTTTTATCGCAAAAGAATTATTGCGTTAAGTATTCGAGAGCAAATGAGTACATGTGTATTTCGCTGTTTATACTTAATAAAAAGTACATAAATGATGATAAGAGCTGCGAATGTAAATACAATATTTGTTGTTGCGAGTATTAATACTGGCACTTGAAAAAGTCAATTATTGATTTATCGAATTTATTATCCCCTCTTTATCATCGATTACAAGTACAAATCTGCAATAGGTAAAGCTCTAAGATTGTACATTACATCAGAAATTGAAACGGCTTGTTTTCTATTGCTTCAGAACAGAAAATTGTTTCTCGATAAGTGGATATTCGCTTTTTAATCGCTTCAAAATTAAAAATCCTTTTAATTTGGTATCTGCAATATTGATGTCTTTTTATATTCAGTTATCCAATAACATGATCGTGCGCATATAGGATCATTTTAATTTTGTCTCGTAGCTTGTATATCTTTCATCGATAAAAAAGAAATCTTGCATGAAAATATTGTATTATCTCTAGATTCTTTATCAGTAATAATAATTATAGATAAAAACTCTCTTCGTGTCACTTGTCAATTGCATTCATAATATTCTAGATGTTTCAATTGATTAATTGATACATCTTGAGATTAGTCTAGCGAAAAATATAGACGAGATATATTTATCCTATAATCAACAGTATAGATAGTACTTACAAAACAATTAGAAAGCAAATATGTTTCTTTAGCACACTACTGGATAACTTTTAAGCATTGGAAAACCTATAAATATAGATATAAGTATAATCTTCAAGATGTAATGCACCTAATTATAATTTTTGGAAAAGTACGACATTAACAGATTACTCTAATCTGATGCTCTTATAATTTTGTTTTAATTACATTCTTACAAATCGATAACTTTATTTACATAAATTGTATCGAATTGAAATTTGTTACATATGCATTATTAAGCGAATAAAAATTCACTAACTTTTCTATCATTATTTTAATTTAAATTCATTTACGACGTTTTTTTCGAAAAAAAGGTATATAAAATAAAAAAACCGAGTTTAATTATATGATAAGAAAAACGATATAGTATGTTAGAATTAAATTTCTTTGTTTCATAGAAAGAAATAAAAATTTCGAGACTAGGCTATTGATAACTACTATTTATACTTACTGCTCAAGTACAACTTTCAATCTGTATTAAATAGACATTAGAGTAGTTGTGGTCCAAAAATGAACGATTGTAAACCAGAGATGAAAACGAATGATTCATATTTCATCGCATTTTCAAAAAATAGAGGCATGTATTAATTACCGAATTCAAAAATGGATGGTAAAATAATGTTTCGATCAATACTTGCAGCGAAGGTGTCACTGACATCGTGCTACACTCACAGAAAGTTCAAACTCGAAAATAGCGTTATTATCCATCTGTGCAGCCGAGCGGAGCTGAGCAGAGCTGCTTGTAATACGTAAAAATGCACAGATCATTAAGCAGCCGATTAATAGAATCGCGCACGTTACCACGTAAATAGGTATAGAATTTTCAAAAGAAATTGATTTATTTCTTAATTAAGCGCTGGCGTATAACGTGGCCGTTATGACCGATCTTAGAAATTAAATGGCCAATTTCACCGTTCGCAGCACCTGTGCAAAAGTTCGTCACTAGAAAATATCACTAGAAGAACATCCAAACTTTAACCAATCTTTCTTATTTACAACTGCGAGATTAAAGAATAATTAAAAAATACTTGTAATCAATTCATCGGTTGACGCATCTAAATCAATACTTTAACCTTATAGTCCTTATCGAAAAGACACCTTGTACATAGTTATTGTACAATCTCTCGCTATCATAGAACAACACACAATTGCGTGAGGCAAATTCGTCCCAAATATACTTGACACTTACCAGCGCCAACTATACACGCGTGCACAGACAAAAAATCCAAAAGCTACAAAGCACACGAAATAAATGTTTATATATATATATATATATATATACATCCCACGAAGAAACAAAGGGGAATGGAAAAAAAGAATAGGGAAACATCGTATCGTGCCGTACTAGCATATTGGGTCAATCACTGCAGGGCCATATACATACAAAGCGATAAACTACACAGCGGAAAGAAGGACAGTGAGAGAGAGAGAGAGAGAGAGAGAGCGCAGAGGCAGAGTCCTACCGGTGCGCGCCGTTACTACTGGCGCACGATCGTTAGCGGCAGCTCCTCGCCTAATATATACATATATATACATCCTCTCCTCTTTGACTGATTCTTCTTCTTCTTCTTTTTCTTCTTCTTCTCCTGCTGCTGCTTCGGTCTCGCCGCACGTCGACTTTATCCACTTGCCGCGCTGATGGAAACAGTTCTTTTTTCCCCTTTCCGGCCTGTGCTCCGATGTGGCCTTAACGACGAGCAAACAGCTGCACGACCGCGACCGAGAGACGTGCTCTGACTCTCTCTCTCTCTCTCTCTCTCCCTCTCGTTGGTTTTTCTTTTTCGCCGAGTGTAAACACGGAGGAGGAAGATGGAATGAGGGATAGAGGCGAACTCGCGATGCAGGGCGAATACCGAGTTCGTTTACTTTGGCCCGGAAATTTGTAAATGGAAAGATCTTTTTACCCTCTGCTGCCCTTTTCGCATCGACGTTTTGCCTCTGCTTTGCTTTGAGGTCTCTTGATAAGATGTATAAGATGTTTTGAATATATAAGATGAATAGCGTATCATGGAATTGGTTGAACTTGTGTACTGATACATATACATATAAATATTATTGAAGTGATAAATTTTTTAAATTTACGCGGTTATTTCGTGTTCGAGGGTACCTATAATCGTGTTCTTGAGCGTAGGCGTGCAGCTGCGAGGGAAATGCGAGGTGCAGGCGCAGGCGAAACTGAAGAACTGAACGGTTCTTATAAAATATTGTTTCTACCGCAAATATTATTTTAGAATATTTATCGAAATATCTTTTTTCTAATAAACGAAATACAGGAATGAAACCAAGAATCTATACATCAAAACAATCATCCTTCGAACTGTACAACAGCGCAAGAAATCATTCTCGACACATATTCAACAACACACACACACAGAGAGAGAGAGTCTCACGAGTCATTGACATCGTTTAAACGAGTCAATCCGCTCGAATCCCACTTACACAATACATAATTCGCTCGGTCTGAAATACTCTCAAAGAGACGCATTATCTAAAGCCGAAACAATCTCGTCCGCGATCTATACCGCAACATCGTCGAGACGACTGCATAACAGACTGTGTGTGTGTGTGTGTGTGCGTGTGATCGGAGCTTCGGCGCTGATGTGACATTCAGTCCTTGTTTTAAATTCTTCCCGACGGCCACACACAAACGCACACAACACGTCGCCTATCACTTATCGATTGCCACATCGTCGTTGAATACGTAATAAAAGCGACTGACGCAGAGAAGCTGCCGCGGCAATTATTATCGGAGCTGCCCACCTTATATACATATATACCTGTGTCACCATCATCGCCTCGAGAAAAACAATGTTCTCTCGCCGCGCGTAAATATATACACCTATATATATATATATATATATCTCTGTCTTAACTCCCCCGTCCATCTTGTTTTTATTTTCGACACATAAATTCGCGATTCGCTTCCTATTCTATTTTTCCTTACTCGCTCTTTTTCTCTTATAGACCGACGCGGGCGCTGACGTATCGGAAGTTTCTAGGGGAGGAAAAACGAGCTGATATAAAGGAAAAAGAGAAAAAACGAGTATTTAAGTGAAAAGCGAGGGAGCAGAGAGCGAGAGAGAGAGAGAGAGGGAGAAAATACGAAAAGAAGGTCTTTTTCTGCTCTAACACTCGCTTCGCGTGTGTGTGTAGGTGTAGGTGTACAGCGAGCATTCCACCACGGAATCGGACGATTAGAAATTTTCATTATTTCGCCGGAATGGAGCTCTAACCTATACTCGAGTCGCTCTTCGACCAGTTTGCCAATTACAGTCGCGATATCCACTTGGAGAAGCTCTCGTTCTATTAAACGGAGATGATGCGAATATTGGGATCCTATATTAAATTCTAAATACATCGCGTATTAGCGCTTCGCGAACAATATGCCGGTGATCGTTTAAACAATGGGTTACGGCGGAAAAATTATATATTATATATCATATCGCATACAAACTTTTGAATAATAGTCATATTATGTAGCCGAGTGCATACAGTTATGTTATTTGTAGATCGTCGATAGCATTGTGCGTTCCTATACAACATTATAAGCTACAGGTGAAGGCACACCTTCGTCGTCCCTTTTTTAGGCATTGCGATGCACACTCCAATATTCCATTACGTTCACATGTAAATTCCAATAGATTAACCCTTTAACCGAGCTGCTCTTTAAAAAATCACCTACACATTCATTCGTCAAATCTCGTCATCTTATCTATACCGCTCAACCGTAAAAAGAATCAATTGCATATTCAATAATCCAATAACTCGCGACGCGATGGAAAAGAAAAAAAAATATATATACGCAATCGCAAAAACGCGCACGAAGCGCGGCGAACTTGACAATCTTGGCGAACGGAAAAACAAAAGCGAACGACGAGGATGAAAAAAAAAAAAATAAACTCGACGGGTAAGAGCCCGTGTGTATACGCGTTCTAGGCGAATGCGCGTCGCGTCCGACTCGGCAAGCCGCCTCTCGCATTTTTTCCTCGCTCTATTTTTGGAACGTAGCCGGAATAAGAGCGCGCGCCACGACCACCGCCACCACCACCGCCGCCTCGTGTATAAGCACCTGCACATATATATATACATGTATGTATGTAGGAACGACCAACAGCTCCCCCTCCTCCCCATTGTCATTCCTAAGGACATCGAGATCGTCTCACCCCTTTCACTCTCTCTCTCTCTCTCTCTCTCGCTCTATCTCGCTCTTTCTCGCTCGCGGGTTGGTTCTTTTTATCTCGGGCCACGGCGAGTTACGTAAGCGAAATTCATTTCGATCTCTTGTTTGCTCTTTTTCGGACTCGTGTGCCTGTGTGTAGTCCGTATCTATGTATGTAGCCGCCTACAGAGAGAGAGAGAGAGAGAGAGACGGGAAAGGAAGAGGATACTCGTGAATGAATATTGGACTAGAGGGGAAATTCCCAGGACCGCAGAAAGAGAGACGGGAGCGCCGATGCCAATCTACTCGCGGCGCGACTTTGTTGCTGCTGCTGCCGCGGAGCGTTTCTCTCCGCGCTGTATAATATTTTCCAACTCTCTACGCAAATACTCGCTATTTCGCCTTATTAATACATTACGTTTTTTTTTGCGCAAAGATACATAGTTTTTCTCATTACGAGAGATATACGAGATGATGAAATTATCGAGTTGTTTTGCTGCTTTGGTGGCTCCTCTCGCGCATACATTGGAAATATCATTTTATTTCTTTTAGTGTAATATGCTTTTATGAAAATTCGAACTCTTTTTTACGTTTTCCACGATTTCAAAGTGGAGCGTATTCGCATAAATGACTATTACATATATAGGTGCTAGAGCGTCCCCTCAAAAGTTTGCTCGCGGCGCAGCTAATGACGCAATTCATTGTGCTAATAGCATAATCGAACTTGGCTGCATATTTCGATAAGAGAAGTTTATACTTGGACGCGAGCAAGAAAACTTACTTTCTCGTATATACCCCCACCGCTATCATCGAACAAACGACATAAACGCTCATAAACAGAGAGAGAAAGAGAGATAAATCAAAATTAACGCTCATACTTTTAATTACTTCGCTAACCGCGCGCGAAGCGATAATTTTACGCGATTCTTATTTATCGCCGCGTGAATACGTAAATGCGACACACTCGAGATAATCACGTATACAGCATGACATTGATCTATGAATACACAGAACCGCGAAAATCGATACGGCACTCGCTTATTATTTTTATCGAAATCCGTATAAGCCACCGAGCAGCGAGTATATCGGTCAATTTTTATGGGTAAAAACTGCACCGCTTAGAAGGAAAATTTCATCGCTAAAATAACACCAAGGAAAAATCGCAGATATCTTTGCATCCGTTGCAGATGCAGTTCGGCTACCGGGGCTATAAGTAACAATAGCTATCCGCGACTATAATATGAAGATATTGGATATTCTTTTTAAAAATGAGTTTATTACCAACCATTACTAAAGTTTACTTCGAGGGATTTAGTCGGAAAATACAGGATGGCCGCGTTGTTATTTTTAAAATGAAAAATATTTACACGCATATTTACAGCCATTTGATAAATTCGCGGAACAATCGAGTTTATTTTATATATACTGCACGAGATACAAGCAAAACAATGGCCGAATGTTATTTATGCATTTCTCTATTTGATTTTCAAAATAAATCATTCCCGTAAAATACTTTGTTATTTTTGCGCAACGCAACTGTCTTCATAAATAACGATACAGGCGTAAAAAAAAGGACTGCAACTAAAAGTGATATATACGAAAAATGGCTGTGTACGCGTAAAGTTTAACATTGAAGCTTGTTGCGTGTGTTTTTTTCTCTCTCTTTTTTTTCTAATAGATTTATGCTACGATAATTTACACGCGCTAGTGGAATTTAGCGTAAAAGCTCACTTTCGAGACTTTCCTTGAATTTGTAAATAAGGAATTCAACGTCTATGTAGTCCAATTAATCTTAATGGGATGGACCAACAGGGATTTTTCATTCGGATCAAACTTTTTCAGTAATCATACGCTTTTTCAATTAGCCCACGGTCCGAGCATCTCCGTGGCTCCGGCCGAGCATCAAGGAAAAAAACGTTTTTCTCGGTGTTGCAGCAGCAGCTCCCACGTGTTTTTAATTCGCCGAGTCCGAATCAGGCCGACGATCTCCACATCTTGATTAGAAAGGTCAAAAAGCTTCCTCCGACGTTACTTCTTTTTTTTAGCTCGCCTCTTCACTTTTCTGTCTTTTCTACTCGTGGAGGAAGCGCTCGGGTGACACTGTCGGGCTATTTTCCGCTAATTGGGCGCACGCTTGGCTCTTTTTTTTTTCGCTTCAACGTACACGTGTGGCGCTGCGATGTAAAAAAAATCTGGCCTTTCATTCTTGGCTCTCGCGTCTTTTTTAACCTTATAGGCGGTGAGCGTGAAAATAAAGACAAGTCGGTGGAAAAGTTGGAATACCTGGATGACTCCGCACCTGTACCCGCATTTGTGATGTGTGCATTCGCATACAGTCCAATTAGCTCTTTCTATTTTCTTCCGAGGGTGGCGAAGCTCGCTTTATTAAATTGCAGCTGGGTTTTCGAGGCGGTCCTGAGAGAGAAAAAGACCTTATTTTTCGCTGGTCGCCTACAAATTTGCCCAGGGAGACGTTGATGATTGTATATTCGAGGAAGAAGTCTTTCCGCCGGATGAAAATGATTTTAGTGCCAGCTTTTACCTAGTATATTCGCTTTTTGGTGCTTTTTATCGCGGGTGCAGGAAAGAGAAAGGCTTTTTTTTATTTTATCTAATACCCATCATTAGACTTTCATGGATTATCACTTTTATAATCACAACTTTCCATTTCCAAAACTCTGATTGCACGAGAAAACTATCTATACTTATAGAGCTTGTGATTGGTGCAAAAGAAAAGAATGTGTTATTCGCAATGCGTACGCCAGTGGACTCTGAAGTATATAGGTACTCATAATCGTAAATTATTCTTTTAATAATGCTTCAGATTTGACAAATTATTTATGCAAGAGGCGATGGAAAACATTTTAACGAGCGAGGAAAACAAAACAATAGCTCGCAAATGTAATCAAAGTAGGTTTTGATTAACCAATTAATCCTGATTCTACTTCAGGAAACAGTTATTATTATTACCTATAAAATATAGTATCATGAGAATAAGTACTTTGTTTTCCACCGCGTAACCTTGAATCATCCCGATATTGTTCTTATTTTATAACGAATATATAATTACAAAATTAAATGGGCTTCTTAATAAACCAGGAAATGTAAATAATATCATCGCGAATATAAATTTCGCGTGATTGCAGCGAATATCTCGGAGGATGTTGCTGTCGATGTACGCAAGTGGCTATGCATCGCACGCGGCCTGCAGACAACCTCTTCAATGACACACTTATTCGTCTTATTTCAAAATTGATCGATACTTAAAAGCAAGCTATTACGGTTTAGCAGAAGTGAACGAAACGCTCGAGTCTTCACTTTCATTTATACTTTCACCTCATTATAATAAAAAAATGTGGCAAATATTGCGATTGTATAGAGTGTGACCAGCAGTCTAAAATAAAGCAGTCCGCAATTTTCGAAAATGACAAAAAAATTTCAAAATAAAACGAGCGATCAATTGAATTGTCTCACGATGCACTTGCGTGAACTAATATACCAACTGCGACGATTTATTAACACCAAAAGTGGAGGTGAAAAAAGACTGTACGTTTCCCCCGTTGATTATATACACATCGCGCAAGATGTTTTTAATTGTACGTCCAAGTATGGCGGGATTCACTTTTACCGCTATAACGAGTACATCCCCCCCTCTCCCATAGAAAAGTCCACGCGGACGTTTTATAGTCCGATATACTATACGCGCTTTTAATATATGTCAAGAGCAATGGCAAACTGCCGCATCATTCCGCGTATACAAGCGCGATGCGCAAAAAAAAAGCAAAAATTAACGAGAACTGAATCTCTCGACGCGCGCAATTACGTTTTATTTTATTGAATTCTCCCCCCCGTCGTAATTGTTCAAACGATCGCGTATAAATACCGTTTTCAACCCCATTTAATCAACGTGTCAGCGACTCCTATACAAAAAGGATCATAATAAGGAAATTTTAAAGCATTTTTATATTTAGAATTATGAACGCAGCATTAGATCTGTTTTTAGTATATGAATTAATTTTGTAATTCAACGCCACCGCGACGCAAAAACTATTTTTCATCTCGCACTGCGCGCGACACATTTATCCATCCATTTTCGCCTTTAATAATAACTTTGACAGCCGCACGAAAAATGGCTCGCGGAAATCTCAACGGCGCTGCACGAAAATACAATCTGTCCGCGCTCGCACACTCGAGAGAGAAAGAGAGACAGAGAGAGAGAGAGAGAGAGACGCTCGACAATTATCAAGTTGGCAAATTGGAATAATACCCGGGAGGATCGTCTCTGCGCCTGTCGTCCTAATAATAATGGCCCCAGCCGTTTTCTAGGCTACGGCATAGCCGCTAAAACGATGCGGACAATTATAATGCGGCGCCTTCATTAGGTTTCCCTTCCTCCCCTCCTCCTAAACCGGCAGAAAAACGTGTGCATGCAGCATCGCTCCGAGCAATTTACATTGGAAGGTTCGCGCGGCGAGTGTAGCGAACTGTTATTATCACCGGGCGCCGCATCGCGCATTATTATTATTGCGCCAGTGAAAGTTCATTCGGCCGCGGAAAAGAGCGCTATACATTATATATAGTGTGTATGGTGTATACGGCCACTTTACCTTTCATTGACAGTGGCTCCCTCGGGTTGTTTTTTTTTCTTTCTTTCTTTTTTAGTATGCAGCACGTCTACGCTTTCTTAATTTCTTCGTAAAGGTGCGTCGCTCTACAAATTTGACGGAATTCGACTCTTAACGACCGAAGAAAATTTTGCGTATGATCGACTCTGCGCTTGTTTGTGGTAATTGCTTTGGAGTAATCGTAGCTTTGTGGAAACGCAGTTTTGAGAAAAGTAATCGCGGCTTATGGGAGGATTTAATTAAATTTTCATGAAATTTTTAAATGGTATCGTTGGAGATGGAAAAGGTTTTATTGTGTTTTGGTTTGTTCCATTTCTGTGCAGTCTGATGCGCGCATTAATAACTACAAGGAATTTATTCATTCTAATCTCGGATCCGCTTTTCCAGAGCGGATTATTACAAATTTTAAATTAATGTCGTAACTTTTTTCATTTTATTAAGGTTCTATTTAAAACGTTTCAGTTTAAAATTTGAAATAATAAAGATTTTACTAGAACTTCATTTTGAAATTCAAAACAATTTTAGAATAAACATTCTCATGTTTTTCAATTGATATACGGTTCCTTGATTAAAAAATTTACCACTTATTAGACAGACCAAAATAAATTTCGAGCGAAACGGGTAGAATGGAACGGGGCCTTTCCCTTTATTAACCAAAATAATAACGTAGTCAATAATTGATTTTCACGTTCAACTGCGCAAGAAATTGCAAACTTGAATAATCCTCTTCAGTAGGTTTTATTTTGTCTTTTAGTACTGCCGCTTCGGAGCCGACAATACTTACTGCCTATCAAATCAAGGCATTAAGTTACGGATGAAAAATCTCAACTTTCGTTCATTTCTAACCTTTTTCTATTTATTTTTTCCGAGAAACCTTGGGCAATAAAACCATAGAGACGCGCTTTATTTACTGACATAATTTTTTCCATAGACACCAGAGCCGATCATTAAGGAAAAGTAAAAGTGCTGCCGTTTAAGCCTGATTTTTTTTCGAAAGTTCGCGAACCTTGAATATAATTAAACTGTTTCTTTCTTCTTCTCGATCTCGAATCCCAAAAAGAAAAGCTTGCATCACAGTCTCAGCTGCCCCGTGTTCAATATCGTATAATAAAACTTGCGAATTACAATTTCAAAATTCATAAACCGCGGGAACTTTCATTAACCCACTTTTGTCGAATCGCCGCTCTAAAGAAAAACGAAACCGATTCGACGCCCCGTAAACAAACGCAAATTGTTTATCGATAAAGCCAATGGACCAAATCGATCGATATATTACACTTCTTTCGCGATCCTCCGCGAACGTGTTCCAACAAACGCGATCGAGACAGCTTCGACGCAACAAAAAAGAAAAAAGAAAAAAGAAAGGTTTAAGATACACAATGTAACGGCGGCGTGTTTTCTTGTCTGCAGGTGTGCGCGAGACGGCGGGGGATCGAGTTGCGAAAATGAGCCGTGCTCGAGATTCGTTTCGAAGATCGACTTCTACCGCGCGTCGTTACGAGCCATTGTCTGCACGAGAGAGAGAGAGAGAGAGAGAGAGAGAGAGAGAGAGCCGTTAAATGGCCAGCTCCACTTTTTCCAGCACCCGTCTTTCTAATTTGCCCGGCTGCATAGCGCAAAAAGGAATAACTAATGCAGCTATTATACCGGTAGCGGAGTATAAAGAAGAGTTCGATTTATATGCTCTTATTTTTTATCTCTCGCCGCTTCTCTTGCGTGCAGTGTGCACATCTCAGAAGCTCGTTTACGACGGAGTACAGCGAAAGCTCTTTCTTCGATAACTTCGCCCTTTTTTCTCCGCGGCTCGTCGAGTGCTGTTTCGATGTCCATCGGTTGCGCGCTCTTCCGTATCGATGTCTCCTCTGCTGCGCCTCTCCTTCTCGCATCTTCGAGTGTATACAACATCAGCCGCAGCGGAATTCTGGAATATCGCGAGCCGCGTAAACGCTTGTTTATTTCGCCTTTTTCCTTTTACGTCAGCTATTAAAACGAGCGCTTAATTGCGAGGGGTCGATTGTCGTCGATAATTCAGACCCGCAGGAATGTCCGCGTATTCCTCGCTGTGAAACTCTCGTCGCAATTAAAATCGTTATAATGGAGAGAGAAGTTTTACAATGTTCGATTATGAAATGCGTGGTTCGCGATGAAAATCGTAGGCTTACCCATGTACTTCCGTGATTTTTGAATTATTGCCTACTCCTGCTAAATCAGCCTTTCTTTTATATAAATGCATATACGGTTCTATTATTATATATTTAGAGATGATTCGCCTCTCGGAAAAATACCTTCATCCAACTAAAAATCATGAAAATAATAACTATTATTCATGATTAAACTAAGATATGCGACGTAATAGTTTCATAATAAGCTTTAACTGCTTTCAAACAAAGTTTGATCAAATTATCAATAATTTTCAAATGACTTTTCATTCCGAGAGCGCATTCTATTGACTCTGCCGCTCAGCAATTACATCTGCAAACATCTTCTAATCCATTATTCAAACAAATATAGCAAAGTAACCGCTCGTATCTAATGAAAGCCTTACAAGACCGATATTTCGACCCTATCGCCCATTTCTCAAAGAAGAAGCCCCAAGAAATCTTCCTCTCTCGCGAACTTTGAAAATACTTTATCGCATTAGCTATAAAAAAAACGATGCCACTCTCGTTCTCTCTCTCGCTCTCAATCCGATTATGTGGCTTTGCTTTGATACGCGTCTTGCGAGAATTCGTAGGCATTGCGTATATATACGAGAGAGAGAGAGAGAGACGCAGTCGCTATGTCATTACCAACGCTACCGAGAAAAGTACTCGTGGGAAATGACACCTCCGAGAAGATATTTCGTACTGCATGCTTATTTAGAACAATATAGACGTGGATTTTATATAAAAAAAAAAAGCCGGCAAAAAGAGAGAAGGAGATGGAAGAAGCAGTGATGATATTGTCCCTGAGGAAATTAGAGAAAAACGTGATTGGAGTTGATTAAAAATTGCGGGGGAAAAATATTCTACTCTGGTCTCGGTGTAGCTTAGCCCGTTCTACTCAAGTTCTACGCATACAATTGCCTGTATAACCATTCGAATCCTACAATTACATTAAAGAACTTACCATTTCCACTAACGTCGGAAGAATCCAATATTTTTCAACGAACGTTCATTCGTTCAACGAAAATCGATCGATTAAAAATCATTGTCTATCCCACGCTATTTTTCTTGTTTACTTCCAAGCGCCAAAAAGAAAATCAAACAGTATATCGCTCCTAAAAAAACCAACGCACGCTTCCAACTCTCTAAAAGATCTCTAAGCATTACCAAACCCATGCAGCGGATATTCGTTTAGCAAGACAATAGCTTCCTCCGGAGCAGGCGACAATTTTCACCGGAGCCAAATTTAGAGTCGGACAAAAAAACATAAACGCGCACCAGTCGGATAAAGCTCGGGTCCGCATCGATGTGCAGCCCTATATATATATATATAGGCAGGAACGGCGGTCGAGCTTGAATAGGAAATTTTTCCACAGAGGCCGTAACACACGACTCTCTCAGGCTCTCTTCGTCCGAGCTTTTCATTCCCATGCGCGATGTATATGTACAAAACCGCAGGCCGCAGGATACATCCCGATAAAATTCATCGGAACACGCCGCGGACCGCTGAATGCCGCGCGCTACGCCCACAACTGCATACATCTACCTATACCGCGCATAAACCAAGCCAAACTGAATATATCATGTGTGTGTGTGTATATATAGGGATTGTTCCGTGTGTTGGCACGACCGTGTGTTTAAAAGCGGCTGTTAGCTTGGATAGAACACGACCGGCTGACGATTCTTTTTGTTATCGAAGTTCCGACGTACACCTTTGTTTTGCCGTGAAAGAGTGGTGAAAAGGAATTTTCAAAACCGCGATCGACACAAAACCATTTTTCTCGGTGTTTTCAATTCGGTCCGTAAAGTGCAATTTCAACCCTTCGAATATATATTTACATTTAATAAATACTTTATCCGAGTAGAATAATTTGGACTAACGCACAATCGGTGTAGGACACTCATCTAAACTCAAGCAAAGTACCCGAAGCGTTCGGAATATCTCTCGAAATATCCAAATTTCCAGTCGCGCGGCGCCAATTAGAAATTCTGACCTCGTTATATCCCGTGGATGGAAATCCCCGTGTACATCGGGGCTATGAGCAAGTTATTTAATCCACGCTAAACGCTCCGCCAGGGGAAATCTCGTCCGGCTATTGTCGCCGCCGCCGCCGCCGTCGTTCCAACTCTCTCTATATATATCTATGCAGATTTTAAGCGCGACGTGGAATTTTATGGCTGTAGAGAAACAAAAAGGAGTGTGCGCCTGTCGACTACTTGGGCGTGAAAAAAAGCTTGAGAGAGTGAAGTTGACGGGTTTGACGCAGCTGGTAAAAAGGATACGGTTACGCACCGATCTTTGAGAGACTCTCGCCGTTATGTCATTGATGCAATTCGCCGCGGCTCGTTCGGATATGTGTACACGTATATATATATACAATTTTATGAGCTAATTACCATTCGGTTTAGAGAGTTTCATGTTCATGTTTATATCGAAATGAATTGTTCGTTGGGAACTGTGTCAAACAATTTTAAAATAATCCGTTTTGGTCCACTTGCCACGTGGCTCGAGTCGTTGAATCGTCGAAATCGGAAGTATTAAAAGCTTACAATTAATTATATTAACGGATTTATAGCGGATTCGGGATCGTGACGGAACGACCGCGATTTTGCAAAATCTCTTTATCGAGTTATGTCAAATAAAACGGTAGGGGATGACTGGAACTCGAGAAACAGTTCAACCATTTTGACTAAAACGTTTCCATTTCATTAAATTTTGGTAAGCCAGTAAAACCAATTACCAAACCAGATTCGATATCAAAATCATACAAAAGTACAAAGCATCGATGCCAAACCAAGAAGAAGAAGAAGAAGCACGAAAAGTTATAAACAAAGGAAAGCGTGGAAAAAAGGCTTAGAGACGTCACGTCAGCAGCGGCAGCGGCGACACATAGGAGACGAGTCATTTCCTAGCTTACGAGACGTCGCGCGCACTGCAACTCCCTCTCCGATAATAATTACGGAAACTCCTTGCGCACTGCTCACACTCGCATACACACACACACACACACACACACGTACACACGTACACATATGTGGTGAGCGAAATTGGAACGGAACGAGCTGCTGATGCCCCGCATACATTTGCCCCGTCGACAGCCGTTTCCCTTTGAACCTTTCGTGCACGACCACATGTGTGTGCAGCGCTAGTCCTTTAATGAAGAAGCACCTCGGATGTGTGCGCCGGCTTGACTTTGCCACCGCTGACCTAGAGGCTAATTTCCATATTCTTTTTTGGCTTTGTGTGCCCCGCCTGCAGTGTCCGATTTCCGTGTGCAGATGAAATTTCGGAGTAACGTGTTTGATCGCTTTTTATCGGATTAAAATTGTCCGGATTTTAATTGGGTTCGAACCTCGAGAAACGGTTTTAAGCCTCGCCTTGTAATATGCAAATTCACTACGACGCGTCCTGCATGATTTGTGCACGTTTTGTTTTTTTCATGTACAATTTTGTTTGAGCTCTGTCGACTTCCAAGCGTAAAACTCGACTTGAACTTTCATTTGTACGTATTTAAATTAAAAGTAGACCCAAGGGAGAGTTGAGCCGGTGAAGAGAGCGAATTTAAAATTTCAAATTCCCACACGGAAAAGAATGTGATACTATTTTAGTAGCAGGCGCTTGCTACTAATTCGATGCGTAAGAGTCTCTTGTAACCCAAACCGCGTGGCCCCGCGTGGCGCTTAACTGCGTTAAGAGCGTAATATATATTTGGCTTTATATTGATCATCGATATCATTTGCAATTTTATATTGCAAAACTATTGTTATTGTGAAATGAATACTCTTATTTTCGAGCGTCAAATGCTCTCGCCGAAAACATCGTTTGAAAGTTTTATTTGCTTCATGTTGATGAGTGTAAAGTTTCGAGATAATTAGTCGAAAATAAATTTAGGCGCCGTCTCTCTCGCTTTTGACTGCTGAAAAACGCAGGAAGCGCGGCTTCGATCCTACTTTCGGGCAAATTTTTTTTTTCTTTTGATTGATTAATTGATTTCATACCTATCATCATTAGG
Source organism: Megastigmus dorsalis (assembly GCA_900490025.1). Lineage (NCBI taxonomy): Eukaryota > Metazoa > Arthropoda > Insecta > Hymenoptera > Megastigmidae > Megastigmus > Megastigmus dorsalis. The sequence continues at coordinate 16,384 of UELU01143629.1, forward strand.
TTGAAAAGTTATTATTTTTCAATACGTTTAAGAAATTATTCTAAAAGCAAGATATTAGTTTATTTATTAAACCATGGAAAAATTACACATTATACCTTTTTATTTTATTGAAAATACATGTAATATTATATTTATCTCGAAATCCGTGTAAAATTGGAAAAATACTTAAATTTTTAAGCATAAAAAATAAAAATACATCTTTTTTATGTAAGGAAATACATGAGTGTAAAAAAATATACGCACATAATAAATTAATTAACCCGCAATTTTAAATTGAAAATATTTGTAAATTTGATTAAAAGTTGCATCGCATTAAGTAGTTTGTTTATCAAAATTATTTTTTCACTGTTTGAATGACAGCAGCAAAAGTGATAAATTATTCAAGCTTTCTTAATAAAGTATTAAGGTAAATGACCCAGTGACTGGACACGACTAGTGAATGGACAGCACTAGTGTCTGGACGCGTTCGAAACCGCTGAAATACAGAGAGAGAGAGAGAGAGAGAGAGAGAGAGAGAGAGAGAGACTATAGCGCACGCACGTCGTCCACGGCGACCGCAGACATTTATCAGATCTTGAACGACGAGACCGCCGACGCCTGTTTATACACTGCATAGAGAAGACAGTGGGATAGCGAGCAGCGTAAGCATGACGTTAGTTATGCGAGCGCGCTATTACGCGGAGTAGCTGCACCGCTCGCCTTGGCGCGCTTGGATAATATAATAGACAAGAGCCGTAAGAGTCAAGATCAGCGGGTGAAAGTCGAGCGGCTGGAACGCCAAGGCGGCCCGCTTTTTTTCTCACGCACTAATTTGCCTGTGCAGCAGCAGCACTTGAACTCGCGGCCGCGCGGGGCTGCGAAAGACCCGTAAAAGAGACCTGCATGCGCCGACCTTTTCGACATCGCTTTGTCTCGTTAAGCCCAACAGCAGAGCTATACGGCAGCA
>UELU01143629.1:17349-75576 GCA_900490025.1 Megastigmus dorsalis
GCACTAGTGTCTGGACGCGTTCGAAACCGCTGAAATACAGAGAGAGAGAGAGAGAGAGAGAGAGAGAGAGTGAGAGAGACTATAGCTCCGAAATAATTTAAACGATCTATAAATGAATTGCTATCTGCATAAAATTTTTACGATTCTCTCCGTTTTTCGGATATTTGTTAAACAACAGTTACGTAAAATTATGCTCCAGCCGAGTGATTTTATAATAATTAAAACGACATTTCCAGAACCAAAAATTAATCCGCGGGTTAAAAATAAACCGACATTATGCAAGCCCTCGCGGCATTATCGATTTTCAAAATACCCGCGTAATGCAAAAAGCTCTTAATGTTTTATGATTGTAAAATATTGATGGATACGTTCGAGGGTCGGTGTTGTAGAGAGCTACATCGAAACATTGCGGCATCCTGTATCATCCGCGCTAATGCTAGACGAACCCATATTGCGTAATTCGATTAATGTATTATCATAAATTGATATATTATAATACATGCGCTAAACGTCAAAGCCAACCATAAATTCAAATTCATCGCTTTCACAGCCAAGAAGACGTGTACTTTCAGAATTTTTCCAACGAGCGCAAACGTCAACCATTACCGATCCCCCCTAAATCAATTCAAATATCGTACTCTTAAACATTTCATAGAACCGCAACGTTTATTATTTAAGCCGTGTATCGCGAGTCAGTATTGTAAATCCGTACATATATAGGTATATAGTTGTAAAAGCCGAAGCTCGATCGTCCGAGAGAGCGAGGCGAAACTTGGACGAAGAGCCGTTATCTCGAAAACAGCTCCTAGACCCTCTATCCAAGCTATATACCAATCTGATTTTCTCAACTTCCTCGTGCGCGCGCGCGGTCTTCGATTTGCCCGAGAGTGTAAAACTTTGCTTTGCCGCACGTGCAAAGAGTGTTTTATGTAAGGTAAAAAAAGACAGTGATTTCTGGGGAATGGGCTTTTTTCTTTCTATTCTTTGGGAAACAACAGCTTTGCTGTTAAACGGACTTTGCGCTTACGTCATAAGTAGGGACCGTTGAAGGCTAATCTTGTTGTGCTGAGCGAAAGAATGAATGCTACTTATTTTAGAGGTGATAAAATAATGAATAGACGGGCTATTTTTGTTTAGGGAATGGTAATATCCACTTGAGAGTTTTTCGCGTGCTTTTCTCAATGTGTAGAAAAGAAAATCGATTAAATCCGGGAGTACTTTCGTTATTCTAGTGTACCAAGGATTCGTCTGAAATGCAACAAAAATTTTCACTCGATATTAATTTTTAAAACATAAATAGGTTAACTTAAAATAATAAGGTGAGTAATTCTTTTTCATTTAAACCTGTAGAATTGAACAGGAGAAAATACAGTTCTTGCGGTCACAAGTTCAACATTATTTAACAAATTTAACGTTGCAACACAAATGTTTCTAATAAATATAATAAGTAAGGAATATATAATAAATAATAATAATAATAAACGAAAGTTGAACTATAGGAATAGTTGTAAAATTGATCTTTAGATAAAATCTGATTAAGAATCGTGTCTGTGACAATAATACTCTCGCAAATCTATGCAATTAATATATCTGTTGAAATACTAAATATCCTTTTTCGATCTACATATCAAGGCTATCCATGAGCAAACACTGCGAAATATGTTCTCTACATATGTTAATCTCGAATCGACGAAGAACCAACTTTTTACATCGTCGAAAATTCAAGAGAAAAAAAAACAAAACAAAAAAGAGAGTTCCTTATAGCAAAAGGGGAAAGGAAAAAAAAAGTCCTTTGTACCGGGAGTTGCAGGCCAGGCAAAGAAAGTCCATTTCCTCTCGGCTTTTCCTCATAATTCATCTTGTTATACCCAGCGGTAGTAGCGGCAGTAGCAACAGTAACAGCGCACGCGACTCCTTTGCGCAACGAGGTTTTTCTTCTCTCCATTCGACTGTGCGCGCCGCCACGGAAAGATGAAACTTCTGGGAAATGAAGTGTCTCGCAATGAGAAACTCTCTCTCTCTCTCCCTCTCCTATACACGTGTATACGAGTGTGTGTACGACTATACGTCTCTCTGTCCTTTCTCTCTTTCTCTCTTGCAGTGCACAGTAGTCTAGGAAAAGTCAAGTTCCGGAGGCGCGATAGGGCTCCATATTACGCGTCCCACGGAGCTTTAAAGTTTCTTCGCTTCGGGTTGGCGCGCGTGACGGCGAATATGTTCGGCGTACTGCAAACGGCGGTGCGAACTTTACCCACCTATATGTATATAGACGCCTTCAACACCCAGTTATACATATATCACGCGCGAATGGCCGACTATACGCAGTCAATGCTAATGATAACTTATGCGCTGCAGCTACTGGAATTACGTTGCGAGATACTTACATGCCTCTCCTCCTATGCTCGAACATTTTTAAACACCAGCTGCCAAGTCTTTTTTCTCCTTTTCCAATTGCGATGATGTTTTTTTTTTACTTTTATTTCGAGGAATTTTAATCCTCATGAGCTCCACAGCTATAATTAGAGCCAAAGGAGCGCTATTGAGACTCCGACGCGTGAAACTGGAAAGTGTGCGCGCGCCTTTTTAATTAAAGCGAAATTATATATGCATATACGTGTATGGGCATGAGCGCATGTATATGCATGGAAATTATTTATAATTCGAGAGGAGATTTAGTCTGTGGCTATATGTTTATTCGCGCAGCATCTAATGAATCTTCAAAACAAACTCAACTATGTAGACGATATATAATTATTTACATTCTACGTGTGCTATTTATAGAGGAAACTGTCGGATATATTATGCACACCTATTTGGAAGGCTTTTTATTTTAATAAATTAAAAGATCGGAATATTCGCAAGCTGCGCGTAAACCTATAAATAACGAAGATAAGCTTTTTGTGTTGCGCGATAACTCGATTATTAGATGGATGCCAAGTGTACTTGTAACCCAAGCTATTGTGTTTGTCGATACAACATTTTCAAAGTAAAGAAATTCCAATCTATAAATTGGAATCTCATCTTGCACAACCTATTTAAAATAGAAATCTCACTCCACCATATACAAATACCTATTATAATCATCGATAAAAAAACTTCCAATCGCCTGCAGGCCTCGGCCCAAGTTCTCGAAAACCTCGCCGTCCTTCCTCTCCTGCCAAAAAAAAAAAAAAAGTCCAGCATCGATCGCCGATAACAACATCGGAACATCACCGCCCAATAACCTACGCACATCCCTGCAGCATCGCGCGGTTAAATACCAACCATGTATACATACATAGCCTCCCCTGCATCCTATGCAGCCTTGCACGCACAGCCGCGTGGCACGAGCTCGTCATCTGGCGTGGGCCGTCAGCTCGCCCCATCGCACAAACGAACCAAGTCATGCGTGCGTGTGGCTGTGCGTACGGGGGTAGAGAAGCGTATATATGCGATACGTCGCTCGCAGCGTAAATTAGTTAAAGCGTGCATGCATGTACCGCAACAGCAGCAGCAGCAGCAGCAGCAGCAGCGGCAAACTAACCCAGTTATAATGCAAGAGAGAGAGAGAGAAAAGGGCAGCCGATGGATGTATCGAGTGAACGCGTAGTCGCTGCCACCGCTACACGTTGCACGACCTTGCGAAACACGCCGACGTATACCAGTCTCTTGCCTCTCTCTCTCTCTCTATATATGTATATATACGAGTGCTCTTGCACCGATGCTGCTGCAAATCTATTCTCTCTCTCTCTCTGGCTGCGTGTCGCTCGCCCTTTTTTTTTTATTCCGCTACTTTTATTGGCTACGTTATTATTTAGCTCGTGCGCCACTATACCCGGCCTTTCTCGTCGTCTCTGCTGCTTATACATATACACTGTCGGGAAATGCGTGTTTTGTGTATCTATATAGGTGAATATGCTACAGCGGAGAAGATAAAGATTTTTAATTTTAGTTGCTAATTTCTTATAGGTTCCATAGCTCTCGGTACAGGATTTCTATACTTTTTCTATACTTTCTGATACCTGTACCATTTTCAGCATGGTATGTATAACTCGTGATACCGGTAAACGTAAATTCACAGCCCAATCTTGGCACTCGCATCCTCGCGATCCGTGACACCTGTTAACAACTCGTCGGGGTCTCGCATCGGCATCGCGCATCCCTCCAGAGCCCTACTCCTACCACATCGACAGAGCTCTCCTCCATCGTTCCATTCAACAAAAAGCACACTTCACTCCCGCCCCTCTCTCTCTCTCTCTCTCTCTCTGTCTCTAGGTAGCAGCAGCTGGAAGGCGGGCATTCAAACGAAGCCATCGTCGCCGCGCAATTGTGTCCCTTTAGGCACGGCCTATATAGATTAGTGCGTCGGCAGTGTGCGCCGAGCTTCCTCGCCTCTTACGCACACCTACAGAGACAGAGAGAGAGAGAGAGAGAGAGAGAAGAGCCGCGCGCTGCTACTGCTGCTACAAGGGGTGGTTAGCGCTGGTGGTGGTGGTGGTGGTGGTGGTGGTAGCGAAGAGTCGCGCGTGCAACAGATAGACACGGAGCGACGGAGGTGCAGTAGTTAAGCGAACGAGCTCCGGACAACGCATCCCCCATGCCATTCCCCAACGCCAATCATCACCAACAGCAGCGGCAGCAGCAGCAGCAGCAGCAGCAACAGCCGACGACGACGACGACGGCGAGCAGCGGCGTCGTGGACCTGATCATGTTCCTCGACATCTGCCGTCTGTACCTCGAGTCGAGGCGCAGACCCCGCGGTCCCTGCACCCTCTGGGCGATACTCACCTTCCTGAGGACCGAGGAGGCCGGCCTAGACTTTCTGCGCTGGTGCCAGAGCTACCGGGTACCGCACATCAGGCAGCACCGCGACAGGCCTAGTGCATTGTCGCCGGGTGGCAGTGGACCGGACGATCAGGGACACGGCGCGAGGTTCGGCAGGCGCGTGCACGGCATCGAGCGCAAACTCCTTAGGGTGTTGCAGGAGCTCTTCTACTGCGGCGCCTGTCTGCCGAGCCAGGACCTCGGACTCTGAGCGCAATCCTGCAGGCTGACGATCTCCGCTCCACCGTCTCCTTTGCCCGGCTGCTGGCATTCGCCGAGGAGGTTATGCGCAGCCGTGGCCAGTGCGTATACACGGTCCACCTCGTCTCTCCCGCGCGCACGTGCAGCGAACAGGTGGAATTTCGCGCTCTCGACGTCTCTCTCTCTCTCTCTCTGTGCGAGTGTACCTATATACCTGTGGATCCGCGGCCTCTGCGTGTGCGTGTGCGTGTGCAGAAATATATAATCTCCCTCTGTGGGCGTTGCGCGCGCCCTCGTCCTGCGCCTCCCTTCCTTCCTTCCTCCGTGTAATACTCTCGATATAGAGCTGAGCGAGGAGGGAATTGGGTCGCGGCGCGCCGCCGCCGTACCGGAAATCGAGCTTTTTCCCCTACTATAACAACGCGGCTCGCGACCCCGTCTGTGCCCACTTGGTATATATAATAAGAAAACCTGTGTCTGTGTGTGTCTGTGTGTGTGTGTGTACGCGTGTGGGTGTGTGTGCGTGAACTGGGTGTCGGATGCCGATATGGGATGGAAAGATAAGATCGGCGATGCTGATGCGGTCGTTGGTTGGGCCGATGCGGTCGTGTTGCAGTAGCGGTAGAGAGGATTAGGTGGCAGAACCGCGGCACCGGACCGCGCGGTTATGTCTGAGAGCGACGGCGAGCAGGCCGCCAGGTCACTGGCGCTCGAGCAAGCCTACGTCCACGAGGTGTACGAGCAGTGCGCCGACAGGACGGTCCAGGGCAAACACTGGCCCAGGATCTATCAGTTCCTCGAGGAGCTCGAGCCCGGCGCCCTCGTCTGCGACATCGGTATGTACCACCTATGTCTACACAATTGTTATACATCTCTTTACAATTATGCCTTATCACGCGTTATACCTTGGTTCGATTCATTGTCGATCGCGCTGACACATCTCTGACACGCCAAGGTCGCGCGACCGATGCTGAACCAAACTTTGGTTGAATGAATGACCTGCGGTCTATTAGAGCATCTAATATATATACTCCTCAGAGAATTAATAGAATGAAAGTGACGAACAAACTAACTTTCAACGCTTGATGATAAATAAACTTTGGATGTAGCGATACTTTAATTGAAGCTTTCGCCGTGAAATTGAGTAACTATATGCGTATCGGTTCGGAAAATTTGTTGCCGCTATTAAATATGCAAAATACATTGTAACGTAACAACGCTCTTCGTGTACAATAGATTGCGTCATTTTGCTACGGCTTAAGGAAATTTATTATATAAACATAATTAGATGAATAATTTATACTGCACCGTATGAAGTATAGTTACGTGCCTATACGCTTTATTTAAGAACATTATAAAAATAACAAATTTATTCCAGACTCGCATCAATTATGAAGTATACGCGTAGACGCACTTGATTTTAATAGCTAATGAGTGTAAAAATATACGTTTTTCTTTTGAATCGGGATTTTACGTCATTACGCACTTAGTATAGAGCATAAAATATATTATAACCTATATTTAAAATATTGAATTTATGAAGGATTAAAGAGGAAGCAAAGCTGCTTATAACGTGAATGGAAGGATGATAAAAGAGCGATTCTTCGCTTCTCCTTTATATCTATGAAGAAAATTAAAGCGAAATATTTGAGAGCTAATGAATGGGGCTATTTTTAGAACGTATAGTTCTGCGATAGACTTGTTATTTATAGACAGGTGTAAAGTAAAGTAGTGATGGAGCGCGAGGGGAAATAAAAACAGGAAATAATTTGAGGAATTTATTTCCTGTTCGAAGGCTGCGGAAATGGAAAGTACCTCAACGTCAACCACAACGTTTTCAAGATTGGAGTGGACCGATGCAAGAGATTCACAAATATCGCGCGTGAAAAAGAAAACGAGGTAATGAATCAATATTATTAAGCAGTAAAAGCAACCAATATAAACAGATGCGCTTATAATCTTTTTTTTTTTCTCGACAAACGTGTTTTTCATAACTGTTGCGAAAAATGTCTGTTCAGGTCTTAACATGCGACAACTTGGCTCTACCCTTTCGGGACGAGAGCTTCGATGCGGTGCTGTCGATCGCCGTTGTCCATCACTTCTCGACGACGGAGCGACGTGTACGAGCCCTCAAGGAGCTCGCCCGCGTATTACGGATCGGCGGTCGACTCATTATTTCCGTTTGGGCGATGGAGCAGAAGCACAGAAAGGTAAGCTCTCTCTCTCTCTCTCTCTCTCTCTTGCATAATCACTATTGTTTCACTTACGAATAACTGTACGTATAAATAAAATAAATATTTTTATTAAAAAATTCGCAAATGTTTGGCTGATATAGTTGAGACAGTTTTATAGATCTTTATACGTTATCACAAAGAGTATATGGCTTTATGTTTTAAAAATATTTTCACGAATTTCACGTATACAATTTAAATTCACTTTCCACCCGTAATTAAGTTATTTATCTCTGCACAAAGTTAGCAGTGGCTGTTTAAACTCCTTCTATAAAATTTGAAAACTTTGTATTAAGTAAATTAGTGTTTCGTGGTATGCAAGTGAATTTTTTCAACGATCCTAAACTTATAGCTTACGAAGAATTAATAGTATATCCTTTCTAAAAAGTGCAGATTTTATTCGAGCAATGACAATGAACATTATTATTCTTTTAACGTCGTATTTTTCTCCTCTGGATACTAAAAAGAAATAGTAAATTCTCACTGATCCAAGGAATATCATCGTAAATCTCTTATTTATCGATCTTGTATCAACTGTAAAAGGTAACGTGAATAACGACAAGAAGAGGCGAATTTTTATACCTCGCCTTGAAAAGTAAAGCCATTATTAGTTATATCGACAAAATGAAATCTGCTTTAATCGGATGTTGCCAAGTAAAGACTATTAGAGGTGTCGCCGCGGTAAACAAATTTCTGCCTCGACGAGCAGAACCTGCAGCTGCGCGAGACTAATGATAAAAAAATGCACGACACGTGCAAAATGTTGCAGTTCGAGTCGCAAGACGTTTTAGTGCCATGGCCGAAGGCTTACTGTATCAGCTCATCTGGCAGTCCGATGAAACCCCGCGGTATGTCTTACGACGACCGACATCGCGGAAAAAACGCGCAAACATATTTATTATCCAAAAGGTAAGGATCCGTTGCCTCTGCGTTTCTATACATCATGCGCGTGTGTACGTGTGTGCGTATTCGCAGCGTTGGGAATTACTTGTCCATATCGGGTGTATCGATCGCTCGGTACATTCGGGGCGGCTTCGATTGCTAACGCCTCGTTGAATTGGTTACAGAAGCGGCCAGAGGAAGGGGAGCAAAAACAAGAGCTACTGGGTAGATCCGATTTTTAGTCCCTCGCCGTCGACCAGCAGCTTGTCCAGCCCCAACGAGACCTGCTACAGCTTTTTCCGACGAGCCATACAAGTGAGACTCTCGCTAATTACTCGCTATACTTGGTGCTCCCTTTTTTTGTTCTTCTTGAATCGATGACGCAGAGAATGCGGTTTTATTGTTTCATTGAACAAAGGAGTAAAACCTTTTTAATTGTCTACCTTTGCACATTTCACATTTGTATACAATATCCACATTGAAAATTTTGATATATCTATTGTACGTACATAAAAACAATACAATAGAGCAGATTCCTGTATTGTATGACCGAGGACAATGAAAAACTTGTAAATCTTCCTGATAAAACGAGCCACCTCTCCGAGCTCTAATTCAATGATCGATACATTCTAAATATAGAAGCTAGCGGGCGGGAGACGCAGCAGCCGCGCCTGGTTTCTGGAGAACTGGCAGAACGGCGGCAAGGACCGACGCCAGTACGAGGACGAGGACGACGGCGACGTGGACGACCTGCCGATCGAGCTGCGCCGACTCGAGGACACCGCGGCCCTGGCCCTGACCAGCAGCGTCGACCAGCTCGAGAGCGGCGTCAAGAGCGCCGCCAAGAAGCATCACCAGCTGCAGCAGCAGCACTCGGACAGCCTTAGCGTCAAGTCCAAGAGTCTGAGCAACATCCTCGAGGTCCAGCGACTCGACCTCGTGCGATCGCGCTCCAGCATACCGGGACTCTGCGGCGCCAGTCTCACCTCCATGGACGAGCAGGAACAGCAGTCCAGCCTGCAGCAACAGACGCAGCAGGACCACCAGCAGCAGCAGCAGCAGCAGCAGCATCAGCCACATCAGCCACATCAGCCACAGACCCAAGGCAGTCTCACGGTCTCGCCCGCCTCCTCCAAGCCCAAGCTGGTCAAGCAGAAGACCCACTTCCTCGACGAAGCCTGCCTCGATGTCCCTGAGAACACTGCCATACAACAACTCCTCAAGGACATTCCTGAATTCCAGGTACGCATCAGAATTTATACCTTCGAAGTGTAAGCTATAGCGAGTTTTGGGGATTGACTGGGAATATTGCGAGTGCAGGTAGCGCCGAGCGTGAGTAGCGCGAAGCGCGGCAATGTACATAAGCAGAGCTCGATGAACGAGGAGCTGATGTCGATCGAAAGACTGAAGGAGCGCGAGAGCGTGCGCAGGAACATAATGAAGCAGGCCTCGCTGAACGAGGAACTCATATACAAGACACGGCCGACCTTCGAGGCCTTCAAGGACACCTTCTACTCGGGCAGCGCGACCAAGAGGTTTCAGCTTCTCAAAAGTGGCCTTACCAATCGCATCAAGCAGTCCACCACCAACATCGAAAAGGTCTCCGGCATGGCCATCAAGAATGGATTCGTCAGGATACTCCAGGTACGTAGCTCCATCCTTGTTCTAGGATCAAAGATAACTATACTGGACCAACAAAAAAATAAAGATAAATACAAACCTCGACCTAATGCGTGCAGAGCTGGAAATCAACGGAGAGCCCGGCGACCTCGACGACAACAACGACAACAACGACGACCAACGGCGCCGACCAGTCCAAATCCCAGCCGACGAACAACGTCAACCCGATAGTGAAGCGCGACGGCATGGACGGGATCGAGCGCCGATTGTCGCGCGAAGACGGTTCCGACTCGTCCAAGGACAGTAGCCTGCAGAGCGACACGAGCGTCGACTCGGAGGACAGCTTCGCCTCGGTGATCTACGTGCCAAAGAAGAACTCGAGCCCGCTGATCGAAGCCATAGGACCCGGGCCACCGATCGGCTACCAGCTGAACACGACATCAGCCCCACCCTCGCCCCGAGTCAAGTATGCCCCGGACTTGGCTGGCACCCACAGGCTCAAGCTGATCTCGATGTCGCCCCTGCTCAAGCAGTTCCCGGCGACCAGCAAGAGTCTCCCACCGCCCAGTCCACCTGGACTCTCGCCCAGGACACTCAACTCGGCCACCATGAGGCCGTTCTTTTCCGGCAACGAAGTCACGCCAGCCAGCACCAGCAACGCTACCTCGCTGCTCGAGAGAATCGCTGAAGTCAAAAGGTCCTTCGACGTACACCCTCTGCCCAGGATGCCAAGTGCACCTAGTACTGCTGCAACTAGCAGTGGTATTACTGCCACTCCTCCGGTTGTCACAACTGTTCCTGCTAAAGCTGCTCCTGCTGCTGTTACCACAGTCGTGCCGAGTCCCGCAGGTTTGTCAGCCTTTCTATGTCCTTTTGTTCGTATCTTTTTCTTTGGATTATTATTGAGCTTATTAAAAAATTATTAAAGATCTCGTCCATAATTAAATATTAGGCTTGTGTTAGAGTTTATAAAAGAGAATATTCATCATCAGATTCAAGTACTCAGAACTCTATCATGCATTCAAAATATAATTTCAAAAATGCACCAGTCTCAGCACAACTACCAACGTGAAGTTAACCACACTTGTATCGTCTCGCAGTTACAGTGAAAAGTCCACCGAAACAGTTAAGCGAGGATCGGCCCGAACCAAAACGCCCATCGTTGCAAACGATCCGTGGCTACAGATCAATGTCGAGCACAGTGGACGCGGACGACGAGCCAATGATGGATGACACATCACCCCTGATATCCGACGCAATCGACGAGGCATTGGAACGTCTCAGCGAAAAGTCCCTCAGCAGCTCGGACTCGTCCTCCCACACCGCAACCACGTCAGCGACGACGACGACGACCGAGGACGACGACAGTCGTCGCAACAGACTCGACCAGATCAAGGAGCTGTTGCGCCAGAAGCCAGGATTCGCTACGCGAACGAAGCCATCGTTCCCGCTGGTCCGCCGCGCCTCCACAGCGACATCCGGCAGATTGGAAACGGTGAGCAAAGTTCTGCCAAGGCTCCTGTCGCTGGAACTCTTCAATCCCGAAACGGACGACCTGGACAGCGACTCGAGCGGTGTCAGCTCCCCGGAATCTGTCGGTTCGGTCATCAGCGTCATCTCCGACGAGCGCTACGTCACAAAGAAGGAGAGCCTGGGCAGCGAGGGCGCCGAGGCAGCCAGCAAATCAGAGGATAACAGCTCGGGCGACGCGACGGACAGTTCCAAGGACATGGCCTCGATGTCGTGCTCGACCAAACCCGATGATCTGTCGTCGGGTGAGGCTGAGTTGTCGCAGAATCCATCTACCGACGACTCGGACTCCCTCATCGAACTGTCCACTGGCTCGTCGCAGTCACTGAAATTGCTCGAGGCCGCGGCGAACGTTGCCAGCTCGCTCGAAGATGCCGTGGGTACCCTCATACAGCAAAAGAGCGTCACCAAGACGACGGCAGCCACGCCGACAACCACCACCGAGGCGACGGTGAGTGAGACTCCAACTTATTCAGCTCGATTTGAAAAGATCATTTTAATATTGCACGATGGGGACAATGTTCGTGGATCTCTAAATGAATAATTAAATGCCAAATCTTGCAATAACGAGTCGACATGGATTGTATTATGTATAGACGCGATTCGATTACACATAGAAAAGGTTTGAACGTGTTGCATACATTACGCAAGATTTGTATATACTTTGAGCTACTACACTTTTCCTGAGAATACGCTGTATCAATTTGGTCTCAGGCAATGTGGGAGTCTCCAGTGTATCTTTGATGCGCTCGATCGCCAGTGTCTACGAATCGAATTATGTATACCTATATGTAAAGAAAGTAGGATTTCTTTATTTGAATCTGACGCGCTTTACACACTACACATGTCTCCTTCGATTAACTCTCACTGGATAGAGCAATAGACAGAATGATGAGCAAATTTTCAGAGAGTGAACAGATTAGGAAAATACGTTGGAAGAACTACAGTACTGGAGAGAGATAATTTAAAGAGTCATAATAAAAGTAATTAATATATAGATTTCGTTAAGAATGTTAAACGACTGAATTAAAGAAGTGATAATAATAAACTTCAATGTATACTCGTGTAAAAGTCTCGTGGTTTCACGATTGATTACAGCATGGGTCTTTGTAAGATTAGACAAATCTGATTATAAAGTCTTAGCCTACTTATGTCAGTTAGTTCATTACCAATGACCCACAGCATTATAGGCTTAATCTAAACTTGCTTGGTGCCGCAAGCGTAATAAATTTCACCAATCTCTTTACTTGAACATTGATCATAAAAGATTTGGGGTAGAAAAAAATTGGTATTTAAAACTTGGAGATGCCGTTAATGAAATAGAAAATGAAATGGTATCTATATTTCAGAGCACGAGGCCCGCAGCCTTGGACAGGCGAATATCGCCGGTGGAGAGTACGTGGAACGAGGAGTGCAAACGGCACCTCATCAACTTGACAGACAGACTTAGCGAGAATCTCATTCACGACATCGACCAATTCTGCCGCAGGACCAAGCTTGCTGACGACGAGGACTCGAACAATCCTTCCTCCACAAGGTAATCAGTGATTCTATCCATACATACGATTCTCAAACATTTCAATCGGCAATCTCACACCGATCCTCTGCATCCCAGGTATACGGGCACCTGTAAATACGATAGCAGCTCGAAGCAGCAGCAGCAGCAGCAGCAGCAACCTGCAGGCACACAGAACCAGGCGCGCCAGCCGCGCGACAACGACTACTGCGACTTCGACAATAATAGTCAGCGAACCGAGGACAACGACGTCGACGGCAACGGCGGTAGCCTCGCCATCCAGCGCAGCGTCTCCGAGGACAGCGACGCCGGGAGCAGCAGCGGCGGCACCGGCGGCTTCGTCGTCATCACCAACAGCGGCGAGTTCCTGACCGAGCGCGAGCTCCGCCAGCACAACAACCCGAACTGCGGTGGTGGCGGTGCTGGTGGCGGCGGCGGCAGCGGCAAGACACCCGGAATCGGTCAGCAGCGCTTCGGCAACTCGATAGAGTCGAGCGACATCGGGGACTCGATCGAGAACACGATAAGCGAGAGCAGCCAGCCCGAGTCGTTCAACACCCGTCGCTTCTGCAGCGGCAGTACCGCCTCCCTGGCCTCCTCGAGCCTCACCGCCGACCACGGGCCAAGGGTCAGGCTCTGCGCCCAGAACCGCTCCGCCTCCGAGGAGATACCCTCGAACCGTAGCAACGCCACTCTGCTCCACCAACGATGCCAGCACATGACTGGCTCGCACCACCACCAGCACCACCACCAGCAGCACCACCAGCAGCACCACCAGCACCAACAGCACCACCAGCAGCACCAGCAGCCGCCCGGAAGATCGGCGACCAGCGTCAGCAACGGGACCCTCAGTGGCTCCTCCTCCCAGGAGTCCCTGCCCTCCGACCAGATCACCTACCACCAGTACTACCATGTGTTTCGCGAGGGTGAGCTCGATCAGCTGATCAACAAGTACGTCGAGAATCTACACATAATATCGTCGTACTACGATCACGCGAGCTGGTGCATCGTCGCCGAGAAGGTGCAGGTCTGGACTATATGACTCGGGATCTGGATGTCCGTTGTTGATGCTGCTGTTGCTGCTGCTGCTGCTGCTGCTGCTGTCACCGCCGCCGTCGCCGTTGCTATCACTACCTGTTTGTCCGGGACGACGTTGGGACGAGCGTTTGTTGTTGGAAGGGGCGGGCGTTACACTTGAGCATAGACACCTTGGTTTCGCCGCTGAGCTTTTCCGGCACTTCTCCGCGTCATTTCAATGGATTGCCGCGAGAGAATCAGAGAAAGAAAATATGGATACAAAGTTTTTTTAACGATTAGGATTAGGATTAGGATCGAATTTGTTATATAGGTAAGGGATGTCTAATTCGAAAGATGTATGATAAATTTTCGTGTTTTAGGTTCTGAAGCTTCTTGAGTACACGTGTTGCTTGGGTTTTACTAAAGAGTTTCGTTGAAAGCTTAAGACAATTGAATGTGATATTCCGTTTAAAAATTTGTGCCTAAATGCTGGAAGATGTCGAGGAGATCATTCGTTTTTTATTATGATATATATATATATATATATATATTTATCTAATTTTAAATTAAGGGGGTGTGCAAATCGTTCTTTGATTTCAAAGTGTATCACTGAGCTTTTGAAACGTTAATTAAGTTACAAAGCCTTTGTAAATACTTCAGCGACTTTGCAAATGCTATTTAAATAAAGTTTACAGAAATGATCCTCCTCATGAATACGTTTTATGTATGGTTATTTCTGAAAACAAACCTTATTACTGAAATCATTCAAGTATATGGTCAAAATTTTGTACAACTATAGTATCTAAAATTAAAGTTTGGTTTTCTAAATAAACAAACCCTTCTGTTCGTACAAAACTTGTATTAAGCATGGATAAAAATGTTTACGGTATATTCACTTCGGTATCTCCAATCGCATAACAAATGCGACTTTCACACCCCTTTAGCAAAGATTCACATTGATTTTGATATTACGATATTGCGACACTGTAATTTCTTGGTCGTTGAACGTCGTTTACAATTTTAGTAACTTAAGCAATTTATAACTTTTATAAAACTCATCGTACAATCCTCAGTGAACTCTTGATTTCGAGAGATGGAATAGAATGGAAGAATTACCGAATAATTTGATCAACCTTAAGTTGATGCCTACTGTAGCGACTGTAGCGTTTGTAAAAAAAAAACGAGAGGAAATAAAAAATACCCTTCAAAATTCTAAAAACGATCGAGTAACGAGCAAAGTTTATGTTTCATGCCCAAAAAAAGCAGCGTTCCCACTAATATTAGATCTAATGTATAAGAAAAGTTACGATGCTAATAGAAAAATGTCATTCTACCCCCTGTTAAAAATATCCACGTGGGATAGGTATGATGATTTTTAATGAATTTCTGTGGGCGAACTTGAAACAAACTTTAACGATAATGATTTGTACTTTTAAGGTATTACAGCCTATGAAGTACACTTTACTATTATCAAAGTTTATTTTTTGTAAATTTGCATAAAAACGCTACAAACATAGTTGGGGAAAAAAATTCATATGGATATTTTTATCGGGGCCTTTATTTGTATAAACGACGTTTCAACGAACTCATCGGTGGCAGATATATTTCGCACCAACCATAAAACCTTGGCATGCGCCTGGAAACGCCGTTAACACAAATTCACACTTGTTATTTTGTACTAAAATCAAACTCAAATAAGAATTCTACCTAAACAATGTAAAACGAAAAAAAAACTCTAATTGCATGATAACTGCGATATCTATTGGTCACTTTCATAACAATAAAGATATACATATATATACAGATTATCGTTAGCCGAAAAAAGAGCGTACGAGGATAATAAAAGGGAGCCCAGAAAAAAAAGTTAGCTAAAATATACGTGTCTATCTCAAGGTAACGCTCGCGTTCGTTTTTTGCGCGTGAACATACCTTCCTGTGTGAGTGCTTTTACAAAAAAAGAAAGAAAAAAAAACCAGGGAAGATGAAAAAGAAAGAAAAAAATGATGAATCTAATATCGTTTGTTCTTTGAATTTGTTTTCCTTTGTACGCGAAGGAAGTGATTGAGTTTGAATGCATCGTGTGTCACGAAGCTCTTATTACTAATGACATCACGTTTAGTTCACTAGGTCGTTGCATTTATACATGAAACTACGGTAGCCGTAATCGAGTGGCTACTCGCCACCTTTGTAAATATGTAAGATATACAAAAAAAAGAAGAAACTAAACATGAAAGACGAGGAAACACAAACAAACAAACAAACAAACAAACAAGGTTCTCGATGTAAGCGCACACAATCGCTAGGAGAATTCGTTCTTTTTAGTCCCTTTAATAAATTATTATATACATAAACAAGATATGATATCAAGATAATCTCAAGATACAACGCGCGATAATGAAGGAAAGCGAAGGAAACAAGCTTTTTTCGTAGTGATTAGAGAAAGACACGAGCCCGTACACATCTAATATATATTATGTATATCAATCGAATTTCTTAATGCGAGGACGAAGTGACGAACTATTGTGTACTAATGAGAAAAAAACGACGTAAACTATATGATATATACACGATACAGGCTTATATATATTATACACATCCTCCGTTATCCTTTCTACCGTAGATACATAGCACATTGTATACATATTATACTTATGTACTAGTGCCACCGTAGGACTTAGTTGCGTAATTAAGAATTGTTAACGGGTCGTCGAGGATTCTTAAGATTGTCGAGTTTCTCTTCTAATTGCGAAACAAACGTCATACTTTTTTCCGAACGATAACTAAATCCTGTACTTGTCCCTTCGATTCTGTGATTTTTCCTCGAATGTTTGCGCGATTTAAAAGGAAAACCACTAACTTTTTATGTTCAATAAGTGCTGAACCATAGTTTCTCTTATACAGGATTCAATTTTAAAACTGATACTTGTACACTGAAATGCAATTCCCCTGTTTATCTGACGAGCAGTGCCGTTCGTTGTCTTGTCTTCGACTGTTGGTATTCGAGATGACAAGGGGGAAGGTGAGGTCAAAAATGAACCAAGGACAATATTCAAATATACTTATAAATATTGCGCGCGTGATTGTGTACCGATTGCTGACAAAAAAGAATGCATTTTTAATGAAAATTAAAACGTTAAGAATATCTAAATATGTAAGAATGATTCAGTGGCGAAAAATTTCGAGATTACGAGCATCGTTTTAGATTTTCAAACGTAATCTTAAGATGATAATTTGACGGCACTACTGGTAAGACGTTGCCGGCGTTACTCTGCTTCATTATTTCTAAAGTATATGCTCTTTTAATACGTACGAAATGTGATCTAAATAATAGATTTCGCTTCGCTCGGGCAAGAAACCACACCCATGCGAGGCTCGCCGGCTTTTTTACCACTCCTTATGCGAAACACAACTTTTCATGCTTGTTTTCAGTGCGCGAAGCATGCAATTATCGCACTTTTTTTAAAGTGCGTGCGAAGTGTTTTTAGCGTGCGCTAAGTATTTTCAGCATTCGCGAAGTACAATACTTTGCGCACGCTCCGAAAAAAGTGCGATAATTGAATGTATGAAATGTCATTTCGCACACGGAGTGGTAAAAAGTGTATTTGTTGAGAAATGTGTATAGCTAATACGTATTTGAAATAATGAAACATAGTGTTACTGGCTCGTGAATTTTTCAGCGTACAAAGTATGTCAGTGCGAAAAGTTTCATCGACTCGCAATTCCAAAACGAGCTCTAGTCCTTTGTAAGAATCTCTCGACGAATTGTTTTCGAGGTAACCTGCGCCGTGAAATAAAGGTACGACTAAACTTGGATGCTGAAACGATGTCGAAATATAAACTTCTCGCCCAAGTAGAAAACCCGATTCTCTTCTTTATTTGAATTTCAAGTTGACTCGAAACCTGCAATCACTTCTCGTCGTTCGATACAATTATTTACATATACACTTTTCCGGGATAAACTGCAGAAAGTTTCCAATCCAGACAAAGAGAGTCTATAGTTTTATAAATAGCTTCATTTGACAGATTCGAAAGGAATTCTATTTGGACATCGTATCGGTGACGCGAGAAAACGAAACTCTACAGTCAAGGCCTCTAATCGGGACGCCGAAAGCTTTGCGAACACTTATAAGGCGCGGCTCCGGTATTGAAACACACACAACGCGAGAATTGTACTTACGATGTAGCATAAAGGTAAATGCATGAAACGAAGAGTTCGACACACCCATACACACACATTACATACACGAAACAGAGTTTTTATCGATAAATATAGATACTGTTATGACGAAAAAAAAAGAAAAAAAAATGAAAAAAGAAGAGAGAATTGAAGCGCGCGAATATAGAATCGCGCAATCGCTACAGGGTGCGCGCACAGTCGCGCATAGAATTATTAAAATATATTATATATATATTATATATACAGTGAAGTTAGTCCGCATCTTCCATGGAGGGACTAAAACCCGCTGAATTATCTCCAGGTCGGCCACGTCGATATACCGCGGTGAATGATACGCGGATGTGGACGAAGCATCCAAGTTGTCGAGAGATAGCTCAAACTTATATTGCAATAAAGGAATTCCATTGCGCAGCTCTTCGAATGAAAATTTCTTCGTATACACGGTTTCGTTCTATACTATACACACTTTTTATTTTTCACCTCTTGCGAAATACTCGAAATATCATACTGGCCGCTTATAAGTCTCTTTTGTTCGTTCCCCTTTTATATCGCTCTGACGAAACTCCGAGTGAATAAGCACATATTCGACCATACAAATGCTTCGTCCGCATTCAGCGTTATACGAGGCGATCGAAGAACAATATATATATATATATATATATCGTTATACATATATATCGTTGCTGCCTTCCTTCGCACATACCACGACGAGTTCGCATCGCGCATAGCTCTTATAATTAATCCGCATGAGATAAGAAAAAAAAAATAAGAAGAAGACAAAACTAATTGAGAAATTGTACATAATATAAAGAGCAGCAACCACAAGTATAGGCGTATATACCGTTTGTTTGCAGGAGCTTTAGAGTTTTTGGAGAAAGAGACAGAGAGAGAAGGCGGGCGGGGGGGGGAGGGGGAAGTAAGTCATAGTAGGATAGAAAAGAAAAAGCCGCGACGAAATACGATTCGAGGATTGTGAATATAGAGGCGCATGTACCGACTTTGCTAATGGGTCTCGTCTATATTCCCATCTCACCTGTACTTGCACACAATGTTATACATATATGAAAATCCCAGGAATCTCGAATCGCGCGTTTAGTTATATACATATGCCATGCAACCGCTACTCGAAGATATGAGAAGTGATTCGCTGAAATATTTGTCAGAGTCCGCACACTGAGAAAATGTCATTAAAAAGAAATAATTGTCGGTCATAGCTTTTATCCCTTTGCTGTAGAAAGTCTTTCGTACGTATTTTTTATCGAGTGAATTGGATTGGAAAATACGATACATTCAGTACTTCTTTGTGAAATTTTCTAGTAATTGTTTTTGCTAAAAAACTCACTCTCACGCGTAATGACCCTTGCTTCGTACACAAACAGTAATTCATCGACTCATTTTCTCATTTCTTCGACTGGTTCCCGCGACTTATATCGCCTTGCAAAATTAAAACAACAATCTAGAATTCATACCGAGTTTTTCCGAGCAACTTATATACATTGTACAAGCCCAACAAAAAAAGACAAGTTTAGTGTTTAAACCTACATGAACACACATACACAATTAAATATATATATATATATATATATATATACCGCCATATCAGATAAGAAAATCCGAACTGTCAGCGATTACAATTATTATATAAAAATGGCCAGTAAGCATCGAGCCAAGTTTCTCGTAGGTCCGCGAGACGAAAAGAGTATATATACATATATATCACATTACACACACTATGTGAAACACAATGAACAGAGAAATATATCTATAAATATATGTTAATATATCAAAATTGAAGCACGACAGGTTCGAAGCATAAAAGAAAACAAAAACGACGCATACCGTAAAAGAGATAATGGAAATAAGCAAATAACTAAGCAAATGAAATAATTAAAGTATAAATAAATGAAGAAAATGAGGCTTTCCTCGACTCGTTGCGAAGTTAAGTTTTATATCTAACGACCATGCGTATTATTAATATATACAAGAAAGAAAAAAAAACAAAAATAAATATATGATGACGATATATATACACACATGAACGAGGGTTCCATGATGCTGAAATTGTGATATTTCTATGAAAATCAGCAGCAGCAGACGTAGCCAGCAAACAAAAATTAAGTAAAAACAGGCAGTTTAGCAACAGTCAGTCGCTCTTTAAGAAACAAAGAAAAAAAAACAACACACGATCGAGGATTTATTCTAGGTTCCTCTATACCTCTAACTCTACACTTCTCTATTTCTCTATCTGCTCAGCCACGACGAACGAAAAGAATCTGTCCTCTTAACGAAACCTAATCACATTCGATTCCTGCCCTCATCGACATATCAGTGCATCGTTATACTTTTCTCTCTTCCCTTATCGGTGCATCGAACATTCGTTACTTGGATTTTTGCATCAAACGCTCAATTTCCTCTTCTAAAATTAGAAAGTTCTTTTCGGTAAGGTATAAAACGGGCCATATATCCATTTCGAATAAGCTAATTCTTACTCTTTTCCACCGCATCTAAAAAATGAAGATTCATTTGAAGAATATTTAACATATTTAGTACTCAAAGATTATATAAACTGTCGAAAAACAATGACAAAATAAAAATTCGATAAACAGCACAAGGCCATTAGCAAATTTGATGCAAATATCTAGAATGAGTATTGATTCGTTTCCCGTCCTACTCCCTTACCTCGTCCGAGATCATTACTCCTGCAGTGTATTCCTCGAGATATACATATATTACAAGTATATATGGAATAAATACATAAAGAGAATAAATATTCAAATAATATAAACACTTTGAGTAAATAAACGAAAAGAGAAGAGAATAAAGAACGGTACATTGTAATAGCGACTGGAAGTAAAAAGACATGTAGGATGAAATTTTCTATTCGCAAACCCATGACAGCTGGGCTCTGCGCTGACCGCTATGATAACAAATAAACTAACAGACAAAAAAAACAGAGCGAACGTGTAGACGAAATATCCAGGCCCGAATCCTAGCTTAAACTAATAATAATTATATATATATATGAAAAAAAAACTACTCCGATTGTACGATATTTGGGCATGATCGTTTCGCAGATGATATAATATAATTCAATATTTGACAAAGCTCAATGACGTATACTTTATTCTACCTCTTTTACCATATTTCTCTTCTCTACCATCCTTCTTTCTTCTTTCTTTCCTTCATTATTGTCGATACACCGCACTTATATATTGAATAGTTAAATAATTTGACGATTAACACTGCGTATGGATCATAAATGTAAATTTTTATTTATGGTTCATCAGAGCTGCATTAAAATTAAGCCACAATAAACATTTATAAAGATTCAACACTTTATTCGTGTAAAGAAATATCGCTAGATTCGGTGGATAATAAATCTAATTTCAAACTTGTATACTGTACAGTCATACATTTTTATTTGTATAATACGAGAGGCGTAACTTTTAATATGTAACATTTTTTATAAAATACGTTAAAAAAAAAAGCGAGGCTGATAATTCATCTCGGTATTTTCGAACGAACCATTATTTTATTTTACAAGTAGTCAATTGTTTCGCACTTTGTTTAAAAGCGACTATGCTAAGTCTCAGCATGTTATTGAGTCACTGGTTACAAAAAGTTGTGCACAAGCACAATCTCGTTATATGAAACAATTCTTATAAAACTTCAGTGAAATATCTTAACGTAAGCATATAAATATGTGGCGAACTGTAATAATATTGGTCTCAAATCAACCCTGCAAGCTTTGCTGGATGTAATTTGTTTATATCAATCCAGTGACCCATTATTCACCAAACTGATTTTTTCTGCACTCAGTGCACTTTACGGAACAGCTGGACGAAATAGAATCTCGGCCATGCACACATATCTTTTGACATTGTTAAATATATTTTCCATTGAAGCTGTATTTAAATGTGCAGTACGCCCAGTTTTTAAGATATAGTACGCACACATTTTTAACAGGTTTTATTTTAGGCCTGTGCATTAACGGTTTGTTTATATTTTCTTTTTTGTTTAAAAAAAAATCAATCTTATGCTATGGATTTATCACAAGTATAGAGCGCTTTTATACATTATTTATACAAATTCCAAATTTTTAAAATATCACTACATACTTTACTCGCGACGCAGATTTTCAAGCCGAGCCTGTAGATCCGCATCGGCATCTGCTAGATTTCCGCCATCATCAGCAGCTGCAGCTGCAGCAGCGGCAGGCTGTTTTGTACCTGCTATGCTTAGAGAACCAGAGGCTTGTGGTAAGCCTGAAAGCTGATCAGTTAACTGAAGACCAAGTTCATCCAAAACTTGGGATACAATCATATCACTAAAAAATTAACAAATTATGAAAAAGGCATAATATACTAAGCATATAATATTATAATTGTTATTATTTAGATTATTTATACCTTTCTTCTTCATCTCCTTCATCTTCCATAGCATCATCAATCGCATCATTCATGATTTCTTCCTTCATGTCCATTATTTCAGATTGTTTTTCAAATTCTTGTAAAATTTTTTGTATTTGTGGTAAATTCAGTTGCCTAAACAAGTGAATAATAATAACAATTGCTAGAGTATATATTAAAAAAATATAAAAGTTCTTGTAATATATCCTTACTTGTTCATATTTTGCATAGCTTTTGTGACACCTTTCATTGCTTGAGCCATTGTATTTTGGGATCGCAATGTTTGAATTTTCAAGGATACTGCTTGTATGTTTGCCTTCATTAGCATAAACTTTTTAACGTAGCGCCTTGTTCTCACAAGATCTTTTGCCATTATTTTCACTGCATCCTAAAAGAAGTAACAGTGTAAATAAAGAGGTATATGGTATAATCATTAAAATAATTTCATAATCTTATATTTACCATTTGTCCATCTTTTGCCATTTTCTTAATATCTGCAATGATTTTTTTCTCTTGTTGTTCCATTCTCATCCTTTCACGATCCAAATCTCGCATTGCTTTATTTAATGCTCTCTGATTTTTTCTAAGCATCTCTTCTGGTGTAACGCGTTTTCCAAAAAGCCACTCCATTTTAATGCTATTTCCAGCATAAATAAAATAAATAATAGTGTATAAATTGAAAAATGGAAATCAAGGTTAAACTACTTCAGGAAACATTGCAAACAATATTATGCTAATAAGTTATGCATGTTACTGTCCGACCACAAGAACTTTTTCTTAGAGCTAAGAAACTTTTTATCTTTAAAGTAAAAGTGAATGTGTATGAATTCATCATAAAATTATTATCAAACTTATAAAATATCTAGTGAGTCATCATTCTGCTTTTAACATTTTCATACTTATCAACCTTCCTTACAACCTTTCTGAAGAGTTTCTTATTAAATGACAAAAAGACAATCCAAGGCATTATAACCAAAGCATCATGTATATACCTGATTTATTGTTGATATTCACTCAAGCAAAAATCTCGTTGAACTGCTCAGTCTTCATACGTCAAAATAGTCTGGTGTCTGGTGGACTGGACAAACCGAACCTATAAATCAACTCTTCCTATTTTACTCACTGAGAGTCGCTGAGGGCAGAAATATGAGAGTTACGTTACGACGAATCAGACAATGAGAGAGAAAGAGAAAGATATAACGTGGGAAACCACGACGTTCAAGTGGGAAACCGTGGACTGTGGAGAAAGAAAAGGACGAAGAAGGCAATACATCAGATAAGATATGACTTGATATTAAGGCCACTCAGACCATATGACTTTTGCACTGGCGTTTGGTGTGGATAGGTGGGCACCAACTTCTAAGAAAGGGCTATTTTCCCCGCCCTAGCAGAGAATCAACCGCGTTCCTATATATATATATATAAGGAATCTGAGATTATGCGCGCGCATACACATATGTGTGTACATATATATACTACCTTCATATGCTTTAACCTTTTTAGCCCTGCAGCTCCTCTCGCGGCAGAGTAATGAATTAACCATATTCGCTATAGCTATAATAAATGCTGGTTTACCCAGCCGCAGCGTCAGGCTCAGCCCGCTCAGTTCAGGCGTCCCGCGTCAGTTATCAGAACTCAGTGATGTCACTAATGTGAAATGTCAGTGCAATCGCAGCGAAAACATATAGCTATCGAACTAGCCTTACCTTTAAATCCAACCTCAAAGTGTTTTTGGGTTTACTATAGGTCAAAATTTTTACTGTGCATACGATTTGTTAGTAAGATTTGTATAACAACAAGCTTTCAAACTAAAACGCCTTAAGATATTTGTTTTTTTCTTAAATTTTACAAATCTATCTCTATGACATAGATACAGGTATCGAATTTCGCACGAACATACGTGTACCTAACCACAGTGACTATGGAAATTTGAATATCTATCTTGACAGACATTTGTTATTGAATTTAACTAAACTTAATTGAAAGTGAATCATAAAAATGTCGGGGAAAGGAAAGCAGAACTCAAAAAAGGGAATAGTTAAGTCCATTAGGGAGAGTGGAAAATTAGCTCAGACGGTGCTGGCTAATTCGGATACAAGTTCTGAGGGCTCCGAAATGACAGTTCTCCCAGTGATAAAAATGATAGATAACAGTAAAGTTCTTCCAAGGTACTACAGTGTATTGCAGAGAAATTTTGAAGATGGTATAAATATGGAGGACTTGGATATTCTACAACTGGAATTAGAAATGTTACTTTCTTCGGTAGTGGTGCGCAGTAGAATGCTTCAGGAGGAAATCGCAAGTCTTTCAGCATCTGAAGAACGTCGAGATCGAAGATCTAAGAGTAGCAAGGGATTAGCTTTAATGGACAAAAAATTGAGGGATGATAAACTAAAGCCAAAGGAAATTGGACTCAAATCACAGTCTCCTTTGCCAGCTAAATTATTAAAACAACGAGCAGTTGGAAATTCAACAAATCAACTGGTGCCAAATCCTCATGAAATAGTTAGGGTTGAAGGATCAAAGTCAGATGGACATGCTAAAGTATTGTTACCAAAAAACGATACATTAAACAAATTCTGGGCTTCTGTAGATCCATACTGTGCAGATATTTTGCCTGATGATATAAAATTATTGGACGAACTTATTGCCAATCATGGTGATATTGGAGAATTTAAAAAAATCCCTCCATTAGGTCGTCACTACAGTTTGGATTGGGCACATAACGATTTAATGCAAGAAGAAGATGCTGGAAATCCTAATAGAGACAAAAAGAAGAATAGAACTGATATATCTCTCTTGATGTCAAAAACAGATAAAAAAACAAACAGTAAGTTATCATTTATTCATGCATTAAATCTTTTACGATTTCATTCTAAAATTTATTGAATTTGATCATTCAAAAATATTGAACATTTTTTAATATTTAAATATTTTTCAGGTATTGCTGGTCCACTGACCCAAAGACTGGTCTCTGCACTTCTTGAAGAAAATGTATATGTAGCAAATAATAATACAGATAGTAAATTATTTCGTGACGGGGATCCACCAGTCTTAAGAGATTTGACAATTCAAAATTCAATGAATCTAGAAATGAGAATGCACAAAGAACTGGTAGAACAAGGAATTCTGGAGCCAGACTCCCAGAAAAAGAATCAAGATGACGACGAGATAGTGTCAGAAATTAAAAGGTGTCAGCGAGAATTAACCGCTCTCTCTAGTCACAATGAAATGCAATTAAAAAGACTGCTGCACCTTGCACAAGAAGAAAGCAAGAGACAGGCTCTAAAACGAAAAATTTCTTCAATAGATAACGAAGTTGCAGAACATTATCAAAAGTTAAGTTTAGCAAAACAAAGAAAACTGCCATTTTCTAAAAAAGAACAAGATAAAGCATGGGCTTGCCTAACAGAAAGGGAAAACCTTCTCAAGCAACTGAATATGCTACCGTCCAATAGCATTGGAGAACCTGTTAAAGTTCTCAATAATGCATCAACGTAGTGCTAATTTTATTATAATTACCTATATAAAAATTCGATATATAAATTGAGAATGAATTTCTAATTGGTTTATAATAAATTTGATTCTGCATCTAATGTATCATATAGTTATGATGTCTATGCATAATGCAAGATCAATATTTAAAATATTTATAAGTACTTTGACCTTAATTTTATCTATATAAAGTTATAGGATAAAAAACATTTGTTGTAAACAATATTATTAGTAAGTGCAGTTATTGTAAATTGTGCAGAACTACAACTGACACAATCAACAAACATAATAACGCTTTAAATTAAAGTATAATTATATATAAAGTAGAGTCGAGTATGGCATAATATTTGTGAGACCCATTTCTCGATTCTTTCAAGTCAAATAAACGTAGTAGAGATTAATCATTTAAATTGAGATAAAGACGTTATAATGTGAAATTTAAAATTTATTGTAATATATATTGCTAATAAGTATAAAAAAGCCTAGTTTATCGATCAATTATAATAATTAGATCTGCACTTTCTGATTTTGCATTTATAGAATACAAATGCAGAAATTTAAACTTTTATATACATAAGACTTATTTTCACATTTTCTTCAACACGCACTAAATTTTTATAGTTCGTGTTCTAATTATCTACATACATAATTATCTAATTATCTTTACCTTTTGATGTTACATACAATAAAATGTATCACGAAACCCTTCCAAAAAAAAATCCATAGATCTTCAATATGTAATTCCAATACAAACTTTTATCATTAGATCTGGCAGTCTTTCAAAAAATTTTGCCTCTTGCGTCTAAAGTGTCTTAGAAAATAAAGAAAAAATATTTTTAGAAAATGTCTTCTTTTTTTATCAATCATCCTTAAATATCCTGAAGCAGATGGAACTATGAAATTTACTTTAAATATGTGTACAATTTTAAGCACCAAAATGTTTGTTTGTATAACATAAATTCATACAATTTTATTTTTGGACTTCTTAACTTGTTTTACAATTTCATTTTATAAAAATTCTGTACTTATTCAAAATTGCAAAACAACTTATTTAGTAGAAACATGCAAGTTTTTTAATTTAGATATTTTGATGCTTCCATGTCTAACACTAACTACTCAATCACATCCAAAAACGTTATCATTTTCGTAGTTTAAAAAAAAGACTAATTTTATTTATTAATAAAAATATTATATACATTCAAAATAAACTTTCAGACAATTTGTGTAGAAAATAAAGTATCTAAAAGCTTGAACATAAAAAAGATTTCAAACAAAAATAAAATTACTTTAAATAAAGGTATCTTTAATAATAAAATCCAATAAATTTTGACTTACAGATAGTTTATTAATGACTGAATATTACCAATTTTTTTATTTGTAAATGTAAATAACAATGTTCGAGATTTAAAGTAAATTCTCAAGATAGTAAAAGAAGGTTGGTATGAAAGTAAAGACGGTTATCTCACGACAAAGATGTTTATTCGATATCACTGTACAGATTCCTCGCCAAGAGTTACCTCAACAACGTGCGTATACAACAGCACAACAATGATGAATCGCTCGGGTAACAAAAGAGTTTGAAAAGAATTTAGCCTTTAATTATCGCATCGACACTAGGGCGGTTTGGGTATGTACGTGCGTGCGCGTAATGGTGGGTATGCATGTGAGGCTGTCGTTCTCGGTAATTTTTGGTAACCTCCTATTCATTCATTAGACTGAAATTCATTACTTCATAACAATGTGAGATACGCTACACCGAACGGTAGACCATGAGATTATTGAGAACAAGTTAATGGCTGTTTTGGAGTGATTTTTAAAACGGCTCGTGGACTTGTTGATCTCAATTTCGTGTACAGCCCCGTATGTTCTTTTCTATTGTCGCACCGTTGCTCTCCGTTGCAGCAAGTCGCTGGTTCCCGTAATGATATCATGGACTGAACCGCATACCAGAAACAGCTGCCTCTTCACCAAGTGCAGAGGATGCTGTCTTGGTAGTGACGCACTAGAACTATTGGTATTTTTTTTTTATGGAGGATTCGTGGCTTAGAAGGCGAAGAGGAGTAGGAAAGCCATCATAAGACAGAAAAGACCCATGGCCTCTGACAAGGCAAAGCCCAAAATGGCATATGAGAAAAGCTGTTGCTTAAGAGATGGGTTCCTGGCATAACCAATGATGAGTGATCCAAACACGGATCCGATACCAGCACCTAAAAATTTTAAATAAATCATCAATAAATCTTCTGATTAATAAATTTTCTTATTAATGTCTTAAATTTACTCAATAACATACATTACATAAATAACGAACAAATAATGATTAAAAGTTGATGTGTTAAATGAATGGTGAATATTAGTTACTCATCTAATCTTCACTCATGAAAGGATTCAGGCATCAGGCAAGGGTGGATAATTGGGATCAGAAGCCAAATAACATAAGGAAAGCCACCATTAAACAAAATAAACCCATGCTCTCAGCTAAGGCAAAACCAAGGATTGCAAAGGAAAAAAGTTGTTGTTTCAGGGAAGGATTTCTTGAATAGCCAACTAGTAAACCATAACCAACCAACCCTATACCAATTCCTAAAAAATAAATAAATGGGTAGTTACACACAATTAGGAAAGGAAAACATAAATGATGGTAAGTATGTAATATGGATCAAAGCAAAAATTCAGGTTATGTAAGTATTGCATAATCCACGAAAAATGCTTGAGGATACTGTGAACTTGTGCTTTAGTTATGTGTTATAATAAATGATAGAAAATATGATTTTAAACATTTCAACAAAACTTTAATTCACAAAAGCTTTTCAGTCAAAACATTTGCTTACCGGAACCTGCTACTCCGACAGTGGCAGCACCTGCACCAATGAATTTGGCAGCAGAGTCGATGTCACGACTGATCGTGGAGGTCTGGAAGCTACGGATAGCCGGCGACTGAAAATATAAAACACAAGTAAACCTTCAATTACCTCCCTTTATATCACCTCAGAGCTAAAGAAAAAGAACCCATGACATTAGCATGCTTGTTTTTCTTACATAACTTCCTAATGTTATGCAATTAAAAAGCACCCTATATCAATGAGCTAAAATTGAATGAATTAATCGATAAAATAGATAAACTTACCAGGCTAACTGGTGTTTGGTTTTGACTCTGCAGCGTCTGACTATGATTCAGCACTGCGCTGCTGATTGGCCTGATGTAGGCTTTTGTACCAGAAACCAGCTGAAAAATGAAGAAAAAAGTGAATAAATCCAAAGCTCACTCTTTTGAGTCATTACATAATGAGAGAAAAGAGATGACTCTGCCACTGACACGCGTAGTAATCGGCACCTATTTTCAATAATGCAAACACACGAGAATGGCAAAAAGTAAAAAAAGAGAATAAAAAATTTCAAGGTACTTACGGTGGACCTGGCAACTGGGGCGATAAATCTGGTGCAGGCGAACATGTTTACCTCAACTCTTCCTTCTCACGAATAAACCTGCAACAAGCCGTGCGAAAGCACAAGAAAAAGATGTCAGTTTACGAATATATAAAAAAGCAAAAGACTGAACTAGCACGATGAAGAAAAAAAAAAAGGGTCAACGTGGCCGAATATTTGCTTATATTAAACTACCCCGAGCTCACCCAAGTGACGACCGAACGACGACAAGAAATGAATTAGAGCCGCGCGTACAGTTTAAGGACAACGTCGACGAAGACGGAGACGACGACGACGACGAGGTAAAACGGATGTGTCTCTTCAGGGAGTAGTAGAACCGTGGTGGGGGTTACGTAACTGGCGATCGTTCGTTCGCACCGTCGCGCGAGCTACACAAACACATATATGCTTTCCCAGTACAATGTCGACGATGGAGAGAATTCTCGCGAGAAAATAGCCGAATAAGCCGGGGGACGTGGGTGAGCTCGAAGAAGGTCGAGTTTAAGGCGATCTGAATGGGTCACCTGGAGCCCTGCGGCACCTCTACTTACAGCGATGATACGCGCCTAAAATCCCCGGCGATGTGTCGTCTCTTTCGGTACCCGCGACTGCCACAAGAGAAGAGATAAAATGGCCGCTCCTAGCAGCCCGCGTAGCCGTCGTGCAGCAGCGCCATTCTACGTTATAACTCGCGCTCTCCCCACCACAAGATTATCGCTCTCTCTCTCTCTCTCTCTCTCTCTCTCTCTCTCTCTCTCTCGCACACACAGGGGACAATTACATCTATACACATTATAAATATACACCGTGTGCATGCGCGCGACTCGCGAGCGTACGGATACCCGGTAGGGACATCTATACAGCATACTATGTCTGCATGAAACAAAAAATGTAGAAAAATCAGTGCAGCCCCCGAGTCCTGACCCCAATGATTTTTCTACATTTTTCGTTTCATACAGATTGCAGACATAGTATATCTGTAGATGTCCCAGGCCCGGCTTCGGTACGATAGCCCTTGAGAGTAAAGTTGAAACAGTGTATCGTACGTAGCTATAGATGTATTGCGAGGATCGACAGTGTTGCCAGAAGCGGGGTGATCCACTAAAACTATATGCTTTTTACTCTTTTCCTTTTCTCCGTACGCCCTTTACTTTTTCTTTTTAGTAGATTTAGGTGCATACCGCATAGTAAGTAATTACCGCGAGTCAAGTTCAGGTTTGTCGGTGATGTGCTCGCAGTGGGAACGTGGAAAATTTATAACTTTGTGCAATATATGACGTGCGCTGAAGTGCGCCGAATCCTACACATTGTAAGATACATATTCTCCACTCTCTCATGTATTATTAGATTATTTCAACTTTCCTGTAAATATTTGGCTCGTTTTGAAGAACTTAGACGACTGTCATTTAAATAGACGGAAGGAACACGATGACTTTATTTCACGAAATTTGAAAAAAAATCAGTCGGAGTATCGGACGCTAAGCCAGAGAAATGTTCGATACGGGAAATTTGTTGACGACTAATTCCAGTAGTGGCATTTAAAGTTGTATAAGTAGTTATGCCTTTATACATAATGTTTATGTAATTATCCGCCACAATAATAGAACGAGATCATATTTCTAGATAATTTTCTGTTTGTAAACATTTTCCAAAATCTTGCAAAAAAAAAAGTAATTGTTGTGTAAATGCTTTAAATATCGGTAGCATGAGAATATTTTAATTCGATAGAAGTCAATAAAATAAAGTTAAATAACAATACCACAGTATCTAAATTGATAAACTGATTCAATTACACGCTAGAGATTTTTAATAATCTGTTAATTTAATTCAAAATTTTACTTTTGAATGAAAAAAAGTTGAATCAAATTACGAGATGAAGCCATGAATATATCGATTAATTCTAGTAGTAAAGTTCATTAATTTTTGACAAAAACATACAACTTATTGCCCAAAAAATTACCCGATCAAAACACTTTGAAATTGTACCTTTGCCCTTAGGAACCAAAATCAATGACCTAATCACGTAGTCAGTAACCTATGCACAGTAGCAGTGTAATGAGGTGTCTTATAAAAGAGGGCGAAATCGGAGCGCGTTCGACTAAGTATCGGGATGGAAGGGGACAGAGAACGAAAGACAGACATCCGAGTAGAAGCACGTTTTCTCTCTTCAGTCTCTTACAGCTCTCGACGAAATCCGTCAATTCTCAAAGTTTACTTCTTTCCGCAGCGTAAGCAGTAAAAATTACTCTTATCAATCCCGATGAATGATGATGAGAAGCCAATACTCACGATCTATATATATATATGAACCTTCGGTGCTAAATTCGATATCAGCACGGAGCGACTGTAATATCACCTCTTGTTTTTCCGAAACACGACTTAAAGGTCACTGCAAAAAACGTGGACAGAATTCGTTCAGTCTCAAAAAAGTAGAAAAATCACGCGACAGATCGATGCGACTCCGTGCCCTCTTCTCCTCTTGGGATTGCTCTGTCTCGCTCGTATCGTTATCCAACGGGAGGAGGACATCACGACTCTCTCTAACCTCAACTTTTATACATCGACATTTCCGAGACTTTCGTCGCTAAATTCCTTGGTTTTTTCACGTATTTCATTATCAAGACCTGCAGATACAGATAAAAAGGGCGTTTAATTACTTACCAAAGTGCAGAAAAGTAGAAGGAGGCAAGGAAGGCTGCCGGCTTTTGGAATGTTGAATTGCGGAGTGGCGGAACTCTCGACGAGGAGGGACAGAAAAACCAAGTCGGTAAGAGCAGATAGAGCTGAGAGCGCTCGCGCGAAACCGGACTGAGACGGAGCGAACTCGCGAGTCGAGTATCTCGCTCTATCTCGCTTTAACTCGCGCGCTCGGTAATATGCCTTTTGCTCCGTATACAATAGTCCGTGTACTCCACTGGATTACAATCGCGCTTAGCGAGTTTGATGACAATTAAGTTTGAATTGTTTGAAAAACAATCTTCGTAACGGGGGCTGCTTCGAACATAGGTTCACATCACGTGATTTTTTTTGGATTTTAAATCCTATGGAACGCGCTTGCAAGCTATGTTTGAATTTGACTGCGTGAACACAGCTTGTAAGTGCTCTTGCGAGTATGTATATATATATATATACGTATATATATATGATATATATATATATATATACACATACATATGCGCGTATAGCGTCACACTTACGCCCCGGTGCAAGCTTTTATCGACCAACCGAATTTAGCCGACCGCAATCTCCGTCTCTCTCTGTTGCCCTTTCCTTCCGTCGCCGTCACCGCTGGTCAAACGCGAGTCTACCATCTTTCGCGAGAGCAAACCACGTTAAATTTTGTACTTTCCATTTACCAAGCGGGAAGCTCGCAAGTCGCGAGAGAGCATTCGAAAAATATCGCGAGGATTTTTTTTCTTTACAAAAGTGCGACGACCTTCCGGGCCCTCAGATCTCATTTATTTTTCCTCGCCCCCATTCATCGCGTGGCCTGTCATTTTTTTTGTCCTGTTTCTCCTGACGACGATTCGCAGCTCGCTCGCTTGACTCCGCAGTATAACATCGCGCCTCCTTTCTCGTCTGCTACGATATTCCGTTTTTGCTCGCTCGCTCTCGCTCTGTCTCTCTTTCTTTCCTCCGTTATCAAGCCCTGCTGCAAGCACGCATCTGCCGTCCTTGTCTATATAGCTCGCGTACCATTTTTCCGCATATTATACAGATATCTTGTAGCATTTAAGCCCGTGATATGGCTGTATTCATGTTAAACGTCTGCAAATTCAACTCTTGCGGACTGACGTTCAAGAGCCTGGGACACTTAATTCAGCACATCGAGGAGACGCATATCGGTAACGAAAAAGTCGGCAAAAAATATTGGTTGGGCATATGCGAGGGGTGGAATTATGTGTGTTGTAATGCGAGCCGGCGAGAGAGGGATTTCCCTTGATGCACATATAGGAGGTTATCTGGGACCTCATCGAACTGCCCCGACTCTCGCCCGCACGTAAAATTTCAGTGTTTTTTAAAAGGTAATAAACAGTGACAAGTTGTAACTTTGGCAAATTTAGAAACGGAGATTTGTGGAGATCAAAGTACGCTTAAATTTTTTTTTGCTGGTTTCGTCAGAAGTATGTGTCGAGAGCTTTTGTTCATGCAATCAGTGCGTGCTCTGGAATGAAATTGGCAATTCTATTCCTAAAACAGCTGTTTTTTGTTTCAAAATTTTAAATTCAGGGTTGGAATGTTTGAATACTTTTTAAATAACAGCAGCTGACAATTGTTGACAAATAAACAATAGAGCAATTTTTAACTTTATATAAATTGATAAACATGCTATCTTTCAGTGAAACTCATGATGCTATTTTGTTAAACAGATATTATGAATG
Organism: Megastigmus dorsalis; assembly: GCA_900490025.1. Taxonomy (NCBI): domain Eukaryota; kingdom Metazoa; phylum Arthropoda; class Insecta; order Hymenoptera; family Megastigmidae; genus Megastigmus; species Megastigmus dorsalis. The sequence continues at coordinate 51,036 of UELU01143629.1, forward strand.
AAAATATGCTTGAATTGAATTATTATTGTTTACTTATATATTTATTTAAATCAACAGGCATGATTGTACTATATACAAAACTGGTTTTGGATTCAATTTCACAAAAATATACTTATTTATATAATGGTTTTGCCGTTATAATAAAATAAAATAGTAAAATAATTAGGAGTAATAAATTATACTACTTGTTATAAAACTGAAATTTAAAATTTATTTATAAAATAAACAAATAAATTGTCCATGTATACAAAAATAGAATGTAAAATAAAGGTAGGATTCTGTCCAAAATTTATTATTGCAAAAAATTTGGATTCATGTTTTTAAATTATATTTTTCTTATTATATAGTACGTCATTATTAATTGTATTAAAAAATAAAGTTGTAATATATTCTGTGGTGTTTTTATAATTAAATTTTTATTATAATTTGGTTAATGGTAGTTTAAAACTGCAATCTTATGTATAATGAGATGAATAAGAATTATAAATGGCTTTTGTTTCAGATTATGATCCCCATGTGGTGGAGAAAACGGAGCAGCAGCAGCCACCTTGTATTCCATTGAGTTATGTCCTTCGCTTCCTGACGGATGCAGCCAGAAGGGAAAATATCAAGTCTGAGCAGACAAGCAGGCTGAATCAGTCTTGCCTCTCTGCCTCTACACGTGTGAAAAGTATCACTCCGACAGGTAAAACTCGTTCGATGCGGATGAAAGAAAGAGAAAAGAAGAGAGACTTATTATTTCGCGTTCTTCCGCACACCCGAGCGAGTAACGACGTTACATTAAGCACATTATAGGAAGTGAGGCAGAGGAGGGCGAGGATTTTGTTAGCGAACCAGAGGACAGCAACGATTCTTGGACCACTTTGGAGGAGTTCTCGACTGATTTTATCCTTCGTTATGGTAGCAGGTATGCAAACTTTAAGTTCCCCTACAATTCCCTCATTGTTTTTTGCAGGATAGTCAATTATTTCTGTCGATGATCAACAACATCCCCCATTATGGGAGGATAGTGGCACTAGTCATTGTAAAATGTTTAAAGTTAGCTGACGTAAGATGACACATGCAATAATACACCATATTACTCTATGTTCTGTCCTCTTAACTTCATCTACTTTGACAATTTTATAATTTCAAAGCTGCACTATAATCCCCTACAAGGATGAAGAAACTGACTAATTGTAAGAATTTCATTTTAGGAGCGCAAGTCAAAACGTTATAAGCCAAAGTAACAAGGATGACAAGCCCTTCGCTTGTCCAGTCCCTGGCTGCAAAAAACGTTACAAGAACGTCAACGGAATAAAGTACCACTCCAAGAATGGTCATAAGAATGACGGCAAGTACGTATTCACCAGTGACCCACTTTCCTTTAAAATATAAAAAAAAAACATTCTGCTAATCCGGATACCGAACACGAGAACCCATATACACTTGTGCAATTCTCCATCCTACACCCCTGATTAGTTGTCGACTTTTATTAAAGGGTGCGGAAGGCCTTTAAATGTCCCTGTGGCAAAAGTTACAAAACGCCGTATGGCCTGAAGAACCATACGACGATACGACACAATGGAGCGGCTGTGCCGCAGCAGCACAAGCTTCCACACGCAAAAAAACCGAAACTGTTGGACGGCCTATTGGACGATCATCGCTGGTCGAGATCCAAATACCTAAAGATGCCAAAGATAAAGGTGCCAGCCATCCAGGACCATGGCTACATGAAGCAGGATCGATCTGCCTTCACAGAGACTGAGAACGAATATGAGAGCAACAATCTGGGCATTCTGACGCCCGCGTCGTCGCCACCGCTGTCGACTTCATATCCAGCGAAGTCAGCGATGGAGACATCCCATCACAAGCAGCCCCACCATCATGCCACTGTGAATTCTAGTCAAATGCAACAAAGCACCGTCGTGTGTGACAACTAGTCTCGTTCAAAGGAAAAACAAAGAAAGAAGCTCGGACTTGGAGTCGAGTCGGTAAAGCGATAATACACAAACACTAGTTTTTCAAATGCATTTTGTCCGGATGCCTCTGTAAAAAGAAATTATACGCTATGTTAGTGCGCGGGATTGTGTGTAGCAGTAAGCTTGAAAGTCACCGAGAACTATATTGTTTTTATTATGAATCGAAAAAAACGAAAATTCTATATATATAAAAAACATAAATATATATGAAACTTGATTGACTTCAAATCTTACTCTCGACAAGTATCCTCAAGCGATTACTATCTCCGCGCGTATATATTCTCTATATTGGCGTATTGTTGATTAATTATTATTATAGTTATATTGATGAACGTTGAAAATATGTAGAAAACAATTTTATTACAAATAAAGAGAAAAAAAAAAAACAAAATAAAACTTTTATTAAACCATTATATAGGATATTTTTAAATCGTCCTTCTGTTTAGTCGTAATGCTTTTCTTAAAGAAAGAGTTTCTACATTGTGTACTTGTTTCATAGTAAATTTATTTAGGGTGATGAATCTGTATTTTGTTTTCATTTTTTCTTTTTTTTAATATACATAAATATAGTTTACTATGATTATAAACGTTTGAAAATCGTATTCAGAGCACTCATCAAAGACAAGGGAATTAGGACTAAAGAAAGGGAAAAAGAGAGACAGGGAGATGGAATTTTCAAGATTTGTTTAAAGATCGACGTGTAAATATACGTTAAGGTTGTTTTTTTTAAATTTTCGCGTTATTTATAAGAGAGTGAACCTAAAGACTATATTTCGATTCAAAGGATAGTAATCATATCATATAATATATTAAAGTTGATGTTACTTTTAATCGCTTAAACATACTAATATCAATTTTAATAATTACAAGCATCGTTACGTCCTTATGTAGTCAGCCGAGTACAAACGTCACTTGATAATTCTTACAGCTTCAATGTATTACTCTGTGATTTATGTTTTTTTCTTCATTTATTTTATTTATTTATATATATATTCTGGATTCATATGTCTCTGTCGACTTATATTTCGTTCATCAAATGCATATACATTGAAGCTTATTTTCGGACAATCATTCATCGCATTTGCACCTTTTTAACTCGTTCGCTCTCTATCGTACGGTCGCTCTCGCTAGGCAAGATTATTTCAATATTGCGATATACGTTAGAAAAATATGCTATGCCTAAAATAGGATAAAGGCCTGAAGGCAACCTCTCGTCGATATTACCGATTATACCGGTGTGGTTTTTTTTTCTTTACTCTCGCTCACACGCAAACTTTTGTCTCTCTCTTTTTTTCCACTTGTTTATATTTTTTTGTTTCCTTATCAATTTTGCTCTTTTTTTCGTTTGTTAATTTTAATTATTGCGGAGGTGCATCAAAGGTGAATCAAAGGAATTGGCGACATTAACAAGGTACAAATACATGGCTATATTAACGACAGATCTAAGCACTTCCCGTAAAAATTTTATTAAACTTGAGTCGAATGGCAAAGACAGGAAAAAAGGCTGCTTCTAATTTATTTGATTTATGCATAATGTAATGTTCTGTGCGCGATCGCACTCAAAATCGTAATTATATGACGTAAGTTGTTGTAGATGGGTGATTGATAATGGTAATAAAAAAAATTATTAACTTGTTTTATATAGTTCAATTTATTTACAGGAAGACTTGGTCTGTCGTGCGCTCTACAATGAAAAGAAAAAGAAAAAAACAACGTTGATTTACTTTCCATTACTGACAGTTTAGCACAAGAATTTGCGATAAGGAATAAAAGGAATTTTGAGTGTTCATTTAAAATAGTTTAACGTATTTAAAAACACTTTTAAAAGCATTAAGATGTGATACTCGTAGTACATTTTTAAGTATCATAAAAACAATCACAGTTTTTAATCCTCGTGTATTCAGCTTGAATCAATCAGCTTAATTTTGAGATCAACTAGCATTATAAAAAATTTACAACCACTTAAACGAAAACTACTCTATAAGGCCTTAATTTAAGATTTTATTTTATTTTATGAAAAGCGTTAAAAAATTTCTATTCGTGCCCACGAGTCCGACTCCGGGTCGATGTGAAGTAGAGGTGAAGTAGAGGTTGATTGATGATTTTTGGATTATTCCCTCAATAATGTGGACGTAACACGTAAAAAATGTTAAAGCTGTAAAACTATTCGAAATGAACACTCATCCTTGAAATTAGAATATAGTTATTCGCTTGGAAAAAACAATGTTTTTCATTTGTACTAAAAGTATTTATCGATCAGTGAAAAAGATGAATCGTTGGTTACATTATACGCATAAAATACGACGAACCTAAAAATAAAAAAGCGGTAATGTATCGAACACCTTGTCTCCATTTAAGCTTAAGATATATCCGACGAGACAGACGTTTTCTTGGCTAATTGGAGTCTGCGTCTCATTGTTACGATAACGACGATTCATATTTCTCAACCAATTCTTTCGGCGCATTCAAAAAAAAAAAAGATTTTTTTTAAACACAATAACAAGCAAATCCAGCGTCCGGTTTTTCGTTACTTGGTTTTTGAAGGCTCTTATCGATTTTTTTAACGGCAGAACAAACTCAGCGCATCGAATGCGATAAATCGTATCTTCCGTTTTGTCGGGCAGGGGGCCAAAAGTTCGCTTTCACGCGCGCGATCGCAAAAAAGTTCTTAGCGCATCCCTAAAGAGCCGTGAAACAACAAGTCTACGTAGAGTATCATAGGTGCATCCGGCCCTTTTTTATGCTCTGTCGCTTTTGAAATTTTTCTCACACCTAATGCCCGGCCTCTAGATTTTTTTTCTACTAACCATTATTTAGATTTATAATAATATATACCTAAAAATTGCAGAGCTGCGTCGCAGCACCGGAATACCTCGCGCAGCATTTTTTCATTTATTTATTTATTTTTTTCTTTATCTAATATAATATAACTCACAAAAAGGAAATAAAACAAGCGAAAAATGAAGAATAAAGAGAAGAAAACGAGAAATACCGACACTCGACTCCAGTCGTCGCAACAACACGCAGTTTATAATATATGTATATATTTATGTATAAGACACACACCGATCCACACAAGAAGATCGGAGAACGAGGAACGGACGCGCCATCGTCGGAAGGATCTGTCGTCGGATGCTTAGCAGCAAAGAAAGTAACGCGGACGTATACGTGTAGCGGTTTTCTTTATATTTGTTTTTTTTCTTTTTTCTTTTTTTAAGAATAACGATTCGTAACGTAATTTCAAACAGTATTTAATGAGTAATAATGCTCGATATATTCTCGTGAGATTGGACATAAACACACAGTACTACTTATATTCCATTGCATTATTCATGAATCAATCAGCTAATATACTTAATAATTATTAGACTAATCGTTAAACCTAGAATTGTGATCACCCATCAACGTCAGTCATCATCGTCTATAACATCCTCTTTCTCGCATCGCTGTTAACTAATCATTGACACTATGGAAAACAAAGAACAATTACGAGTTTCGAATTCGCTCTCACTTCTTTCAATATATATCAATAGACTCGTTCTTCATTAACAAGAGATACACTGCTCCGTCGCTTTGGACTGACTGACTGCACCAGGAATTCATTCGTCTACTTAAAATAGAAACGTCTTTCCTGCTCCTAAATTTTCTCTTTTTATCTTTCCACGCTTTATTTTCTTTTTAAGTAAATTAATAAACGTAATATAGAATGATAATTATAATAAACCGTAATAATCATAATGATAATAATAGATAGTAGTAATAATAAGCTAGCAGCAGTTAGTAACCAGATATTTTTTTCATAAGAATTTCTCACTAGATGACAATCTGACAATGGCACTGGCAACCAAAAAGAATTTCTCTGTTTTTTTTTGTTGTTCAAACTTACTCAGACTCGTACTCGCATACACGCTATCGGTTTCTTTCTTTCCTGCTTTAACCAGGTCTCTATAATATTTATTTAGTCTACGCCCGAAACCCCGTTTCTCCCATTGTCATCTTTCGCTTGACAAATTTTATTCTCTTTCATTCGGTTAGGTTCGCTCGCGCACATTTACACATTCTCTCGCTCTCTATCTCACATATGTCCATCTGCTTTGTTCCTCGATGTGCAATCAGCTGCCAGATAATTTATCTCGTTTTCTTCGTGTTTTTTTATATTTTGTTTATATAGTTATATAACCATTTTCCCAACGACTACACACTAAATAGTTCAAATTTTTTGCACTTTTTCACCAACAACAACTGGATTGTTGCGCCGAATCTCTTGAGCGCCCATTTCTCTGTAATCAAACTTGCAGTCGTGCTTGTCACTGTACCGGTGCACAGAGCAGAAGAGTCCTCCACATCGACACTCAAAGCCTGGAACAAAGACATATCATTAGGATGAGTCACGAAGAAATCTTTATAGTTTTTAAGATTAAAATAGAGCTTTGACTTTGACACTCACCAGTTAAACCCACTTTCTTGCGACAAATAGCACATCGATTTTTCTTCTTTTTAAAGTCCTTATCAGTCTCTTTGCCATCAAAGCAGTCGTCCACATCACCACTGCTTACTGAACCTTCGGCAGCTGCACTGCTGTTTCCGACATCACTTTCTTGTTCGTCCCTGCTTACCTATGAATTAAACATACACAATTTTGTAATACACTTTAATTCAAATATTGTTTATCTCTTTTGGGTACACATAATTTAATATCCTTTTTTAGGTTAAAATACTTGGTAAGTTATACTCCTTTTACGAACATACCATTTTATTTTAATTTGATTTGATTAAAAATAGAATTTACCAAATCATAATGAAATTTTGCGGTTTAATATGTTAAATATATATCTATTGGCCAAAAACATATTAAATTAGAAAAATGTTATTCTCACATCATCAATTTACTTGTTACCATGGAAACTAAAGACTCATAAAAACTAAGGTAAGTACCACCTAAATAGAAACTGATCAATCAAATTTTGTTACAAAGGCAAGAATAATAACAAAAGTAGCAAAAAAAAAATAATTCAAAAAAAGAAAGAACTTACTTCTTTAGGACTGGACAGATCTGTCGTTGGTTGTGGTATGGTGGGTATAGTGGGTTGGGCAGTACCCGTGGAGGCAGGGCTATTGAAACCACTTTGCAACGTTCCAGCGTTTGAAGCGGTCTGTGAGGCTGGTACAGAGGTAGCCGATACAGGGGGTTGCTGTTTTTTCTTCAGGTTCTCCTTGTAGCAAAGAGAACAGAGGCCATCGGTGGCTGGCGAACCATAAAAACCACAGCCGCTTCTGCAAAGCGCTTGCATAGGATTTGACTCACGTTCCATTTTGTGTTCTGTTCTTGGTGCAGTTTGCTCCTTTCCAAGAAATAAAGGTTGCCTAAAGTTAAGCGTTGGAGGTAGTAGCTGTCGAGTTTGAAATATCACTCGAATGGCCTACTGGTGGTCAATCCTTGGTGAAACAATCGTAGCAGGTCTGCGAGTATTGCAGCCTCTTTGCCAGATCGCTCCTTCGTACTTGGTTGTCACCACGTATTCACCTGAAACAACACAAAGACAGTCGACATTAGCCCAAACAGTATAGTCATTCACTTATTCTTAATGATAACTAATGCAACTCAAGAACAAAGATATTAACATTCCAATCTCTCTCTCTCTCCCTCACTCTTACTCTCTCTCTCACTCTTAACTCAGTACTCTCCAAACTGTCACTGCACTCACCACAGATAAGAAAACTATAAGAAAACTATTAGAAAAGAAAGAAAGCGATAGAACAGAAAAAAGCAAGAGAAAAAGTTGTAGATGAAAGTGAGTATATGTACACAAGGTGATTGGTAGACCTGGCGAGGACGAAGGGGGCACGTCATCCCGTGGGCCAGCGAACAAAACCTCGAGAGCCTCGTCAGCGTGAGGCGAACACACACCCAAAGTCAAAGGAGACAGAGACAGAAGAAGCGAGAGCCGAGCCGAGGCGCACACATAGAGAGCTGACAAAGTCACTTGGTACATTAAGGAGTAGGAGAGTGCGACGGCTATATAGACATACGGAAAAAGAGCGAGAAAGGAGGGAGAGAGCGCGACAGCACGCACACGTATAGAGAGACACGGATGCAACGATATATAGAAGGGAGATCAGCAGCAGCAGCAGCAGCAGCAGCTTGGATCGTACGCACGCACCAGAGAGACAGGGAACACGGGCAAAAGCTCTCGGCAAACGGCCTCGAAAGTCGCCTCGTCCTCCGGGGGGGACGTGCTATATTATAACGATGAGAGCGAGAGATTCTCTCCTTGTCTCGCGCTCACTGCTGCTCTCTCTCTCTCTCTCTCTCACACTCTCCCGAGCCCCACTGCACAAGCTGTATAGACGCCAGGCACACGCACACAGTCACACCAGAGCCACACACTCAGCGGCCGCAGCGCCCGCGCGCACACGATTTATCAACCTAGTCACTCACTTTCCAGCGCGCAATAATCGTCGTCGTCGCTCGCCTCTTCGTGGCCGTCCTCGACGTCCCCGTAGTTCCCTCGTAGAAAGCGTACTGTGGGAGCGAACACTGGCAGGAGTAGCAGCAGCAGTGGCCGAGGCACAACATGGAGTAGTAAGACCGACGTCTCTCGGGCATTTAAGTTAAGTGGCCGTGCAGTGCGTGTGCAGGACACGATGACTATACAGGCACACCACCACCACTACCACCACCACACACCACTGCCACTACCTACGAGCACAGTCTACAAAGCTCTCGGCTCTTTTGTATGCTCTCCCTCTAGGTATTAACGATAACGACCCCAGCTCTTGGGGCCAGCCCACTTTTTCTCTATCTACTTAATGTCTTCGACGACGATGACGACGGACCCCTGCTGTCTGTTTGCCTGGGTGGGTGTGTGTGTGTGTGTAGTTTGTGTCTGTGCTTTACTGCCACAGGTACAGCGTCCTGCCTTCCTGGGCTCGCAGTTGCTGCTTCTTTTAACTCGTTAACTCGCTCGCACACGCACACACTCGCTCTCTCGGTCGCGCCACCTCCTAGGCACCCGCGCCACCACCTCCTCACCACACGGCGTCTCGCGCGAGACACACACGCACATACACTGCGCGACGGCGGCGGCGACGGCGGCGCTCTCCGACGTCTCCGCTCTCCCAGCACTGCACTCTCTCTCTCTCTCTCTCTCTCTCTCTCGTTCTCTCTCTCTCTGTCTCTTACTCTGCCTGTGTAGCTCGCGAGAGCGACAGGGACAGCCGTACACGTACGCCTCGACGTAACTACTCGCGCGCGCACCCGCGAGAACGAGACTACTCTCGCTCGCTAGCTAGCTGCACTTAATATACACAGCACTAACTGTGATCTCCGCCTTGTACTCGCCAGATATATACGTATAGACTGCACACGATGGGATATATGGCACTTGCCCAGAGAGAGACTCGGCTCCGGACGCTATATATCTACGCGCCGCTGCCGCCGTCGCCGTGTTGTATGGTTCGCTTGCGTGTGCAGCCTACGGGGACGATGATGGTAGGTACGGTGCCCGCGAGAGCGCCTTCGTCGTCGGCGACGTAGACAGTGAACTTCTCACTGGCTTTCTCTCTCGCTCTTGCGCGGCACAGGCTGTGCCAGAGACTCCGACTTGAGCAGCGCAATGGCGATGACGATCGTATAAGTATAGGAGGTGGAAAAGACACGGGGCGACAGGGAGTCGAGGCTACGCCACTGTCTTTCCACCGCCTGTCATGCGCCGCGCAGCACCCACGGTACAAAGGGAGGGGATATATATTATACTTGCTGCTGCCGCTGCTGCTGCTGCTTCGTCTCTCTCTCTCCTCCCTCTCTCGCCCCTACTTCGTGTGAGCTCCGTTTTTCAAGCCAGAAAACGTGCGAGAAAGATACAGGTTATATTACTCCCACTGGCATGTCCCTATATAACCTACACACTCTTATATCGAGCCTCTGTGTGCGTGTGTATGTGCAATGATGATGCGACACACAGCCGACTGAGAAAGAGAGCAGGTAGAAAAAGATGAGAAGAGCATTGTATTGTTAATATTGTTATAGGACTCTGGCCGAAGGAAACGAGGAGATATACGCACGTCTGGCCATGTATTAATGTGTGGGAGATAGAGAGTGCTTGTGTGTGCGTGGATGATGGGTATTGGGTGCAGATGGCCGAGATCGGAGTGCGCGAAAATCAAAACATCCAGTCTTCGCTTTGATTGCTTGCACACGCGAGGGGTAAATAATACGAAAGAGATAGAGAGAGAGAGAGCTTTCTTCCTCCCCCACTCGCTCCAATATCTCCTCCGACTCCTTTGAACTGAGGCTTCCCAGCTAACGGAGTTACTGGCATGTCATGTGCGTACATGTATATAGATGTTTACGGGCCAAGGGGGAGGTGCAAGCAGCATCAGCGTCGGCGGCGACGGCGGCACTCGGGAATCATAGTTCTCTGACTCCTTTCCCTTTAAACGCGGAAAGAGAGAGAACGAGAGAAAGAGAGCTACACAGCTTGGAAGCGTCCCCTTTAAATCGTGCAACAATAATGAACGAATGAGAAGGAGAGGGAGGAGAGCGACAGATCCATGTGCGTGAAAATGAGGTATGGAGCACGAAGGGCGAGCAGGGAGACAGAGAGAGAGAGAGAGAGAGAGAGCGTACGACAAGGATCTCCCTCTCTCTCTCTCGTAATCGTCAACCATATAGCGGTACACGCAGGCTTGAGCTCCGAGAGGCGGTGGCCCCATGCAATACAACGTATACATATATATACACAAAGCTCGCGCAGAGCACGACCTTCTCGTCTGTGCGCACAAGGCGCGCTATACGATGCATATCATGTACAAACAGTGCAGCAGCTTACGAAAGTCCGGGGCCTCGTATCGTCATCGTCGTCGTGGCTCGCGAGCTCGAGACGATGACGGAGACCACGACGACGACGATCACTCGGAGCCTTTATACGCACCCTGCGTGGCACGCACTCAGCTCCGCGTCTTACATAACACACACACACACACACACTCGTTGTCATTTATATTTCTTGATTCGTTCGACAATGAGCGTGTGCAAGCATGCGAGCATGCCAGCTCTAGTGGTGTATATACTTATACTATGCGCATATATATATATATAGTATAGAGAAAACGGAAAACGTCGGCTCAGCTGTGAAAGCTTGGTCGTATAGGTGGGAGGAGAGTAGACTGAAAATTCACTCTGAGAGAGCTGTTAGGCATGACGAAAGTGTCCGAGAGAGAGAGAGGCAGCGATAAAAAGTGAAAAGGGGCAGCACCGCACGCAGAGAGAGAGAGAGAGAGAGACGTGTGCGCTTAGCCTACTCTGCCGTAGGTGTATTAGTGCAGAGTTCGTTCAACACGGCCTGTCGGCCTTGATTCCAGGCATGTGTACGGGGACGCACTCGCGGATGGTCTCTTTTTTCTCTCCCCCTTGGATCGCTGCAGGCCGCTTCTACAACGCGCACCACGTTATATAAGCCGCGGGAGACGAAAGCTTTTACAGCCGCAGAGAGACAGAGAGAGAGAGAGAGATTTCGAACGGAGCCAGAGAATAGAAACGCCCACTGCTGTGCAAGAGGATGAGCAGCGAAAAAAATGTGAGTAATGGTATAATTGGTATGGATAAGGCAAGGTGGTCTCGAGCTGCGCTGAAGATGGAAACAACGGGGCGCACCGCCGCGAACGCACGCTCCTGACGATCCAGAGGGCGCCAGCTGTCATTTACATGTATACAGATATATACTCGTAGGGGCTAGACAGGCTAGCTCCATTTACTCGTTATATACACGCACACATGTGTCTACACAGTACACAGACTACAGAGAGATGCATTGCACGAGCAAGGATTGGTGCGAGGTGCGTGAGCGGCCCGTGGCGGTCGCATGTGCGTGTGTCCAACTCCGAGACTGTCCCATTGTACATGCCCCCCCTCCTCTCCCTCTTTCTCTCTCTCTCCCTTGCAAGTGTATAGTTACAACATCCAGTGTATATACGTGTATACAACGCTTGTAGGCAGAGGTCTTTCTCTCCTGTATATTATAAGCGCAATGGTTCTTGATTTTTCTGGCTACTTTTTTATTTTCAGCTCCGTGTGCATGCGACGAGATTCGGTCTATAACGACGACTGTGTATAGCGGTTGAAAATCGAAGGACAATGGTTTATGAGTCATAAAGACGCTTGGGCTCTCCTGCGACTTGTTTTATTCTTTTGCTTTAGCTGCTGTTTATATTGGCGGTGCGTGCTGCTCAAGTGCTCGACTCTCTTTTTTGGGTTAATTTTTTTCCTATATAAGTATATATTGCTTCGAGATTTGGGAGATAGATATTTTTTTTTAATGTACTTACTGGGTGAAGGGATGGAAGTTTTGCGGTGTCGATAACTCGAGGGTTACGTATCAGTTTTTTCTGGGAAAGATAGCATAGTATTTTAGAAAATTGAGCTCCTTAAAGTTTTTTTTTTTTTTTGAACGGCAAATTGTACGACGGTACTTTTCTCGTACTAGATATCAGCGATAGTATTCAGCAAGTTTAGTGGAAATCCAAAACGAGGCCATACGTTCATCCTTCAAATTCAAAGATAAGGCCATAATGGCATCATTTTCAATTGCGCAAAGATCTAACGAAACGTTTAATAAATATTCAAGCTTTTTATTCGTGGATCAATTTGTGAAGCCACATATTCATTCCGCAATTCCCGTCCGTCCAAAGTACCTACTTCAGTGCCAGCGCTAAATAATACGCATCTTCCTAATTATGCTTGAAAACTGATGTGATCATCCGTCCGCGTACATCGTGCGCTCTTAAAGCGCGAGACCCAACAATAAACCTAATTTATTACAAGCTCAATTTAGAATTTACTACTTTCTTCACGACCTTGGTCATTTACCATCTCGACATTTCAACGCTCATATACTCTCAAGCAATTTTTTTTCTCCGTCGCAGATTCATCCGATGATACTGACAAAAGGCCACGCGAGCCGCCAGAAAATGATCGACCAATTAAAACGCTTGATGCGCGTCGGTACGGAAAAAGGATTCCACGGACTTGGATCAGCACAAAGATGAAAATTCATCCGAAAGGCTTTGTTGCGCCGACCAAACTGGCAAACGTCCAGACACTCGGAATAACGTGTATTAATTATGTGGCGATTGGATGTTATAGCCAGCGCTTGACTGCGACTATCCTAAAGGATTTCACTGACATTGAGCACCAAAGATTTTCTGGTAGTCGCAGACGTTCAGGAAGAAAGCGATGATTTGGCAGTGTATTAAATTATTTTAACAAAATTACACTGTGCAACTTATTCAATTTGCTCTCTGAGAAGTCAATCCAGTAAAAAAGTAAGCCAGACTTGGAATAAAATTATAGCCTCTTCTAAATTGTACATTGTACTGAATCTTCGTTTCGGTCAAGCACAGGTTGTAAGTGCTTCATAACGACTCTGGCTACATTTGAAACACCCATATAAGATTAACTGCACAAGGTACATCGATTTTGTCGTAAAGAGTAGGAGTACATTGCCCGCGAGCCTTCTGCCGCACAACTCCTTTCTTTTTTCACAATCCGCGGAAGACCCTTGCGTGGATTTTAAAGACCAGCTGCACACGGTTCGAGGGCTTCTACCCGGCTACCAATTTCACCTGATGTCCTTCTAGGTCCCCTCTCGCGAAAGAAGAAACCATGCATTATTGTATTTCAGAATTTTGTACGGACTACAGCTTTCCCATTTTTTTTATGTTGTAGAAGAAAGACTTTCGAAGAATATTCCGTACATATTCAAGTTACCATTTGTTTATTTCTATATAAACTCCAAGTATTGACAATTTATCAGACTACAGAATATACCGAGGAAAAGATACCAAATTCGATCTTCGCAAATCGCAGTACAACACCTACAAGTTCTGTATGATCTGAAACGTCTACATTACACAGAATTTTTGCCTCCATCTAAAACCATTTATCAGTTCAATAGCTGCAATAGCTATAAATAAGTAATCTATTGGCATGGGTCACATTTACATAAAAAAAATGAGCAACATAAAGCAGAACTATTTGATTATACCGTAGGACACCTAATCTCCAATATCGACGTCCCACGTAGCTATACGTTAATCACAGATGCTTAATTACTTTCACTATCCATCTCCGATAACCCAGCTTTATCGCGACCCAATCACCATAATGTCTTCCTCAAATTTCCTTCAAAACCGCCTACAAAATCCAAAAGACAAGCTCGCTTATCTGTCAATCCCCTATGCTCGTGATAAGATATTCTCAAAAATATCCAATAACCGCGTGTCAAAGCAGAGTAGGTTATGTTTGAAAAAGTACTTATCACCTTCTTTACTGTTACCATTACTCACAGAAAAACTAATCGCCTCAGATAATAAGTGAATAATACTACGACATTTTACAGAAAACTTGATTTGAAAATGCACAGTATAAAGATACAGAGATTTCTGGAGAAATAACACCGTTACAGAAACAAACCGATTTCCCTCCCGAAAAAAAAGAAGGAGCAGATGCGTGAGTCTCTTCATCGTTGGGAGCAACCGACAACGTGAGAGAAAAAATGAGGGCAAAAGAAGAAAAAAAAAAGAAGCCGCAGAGCACCAACAGCAGCATTGGCGGCGGTACAGACCAAGTGTCAGCAGCGCGAATACAGAGGGGCAGGGGGAGTGGGAAGGGACAGAAAAAGAGAAGAGGGAGAAGAGGGAGAAGATGGAGGAGGTGGAGGTGGTGGAGGAGGTCGGAGTGCCTCGTGCATCGCAGCTGTTGAATGCAGTCGAGAAACGCGCGCGCGCGCGCACATCTACACGTCTCTCGAGTCTTTTACCCACACGTGTGTGCGGGTGTGCGCCTCTATGTGTGCGGGTGACAAGTCCGGAAAACACGTGCACGCTCGTTATATATGTATGTAGGAGGAGAGGTGGCTTTTATTACTGGCCGAACAGCCAAAAATCTCGCTGGGGATCTGACACATACACACACACACGCACACGCACACACGCTCTACTCTCTAAAAACACGAGAGACAGAGAAAGAGAGAGAGAGTGAGAAGACGTTTGTATAACGAATAACGTGCGTTTCGGTGAGCTGAGCTCTCGCGTGAAAGGCGTCAGCTCTCCTGCGACCCATTTTTTCTCCCTCTTATCTGTGTTATACGCGGCCTACGCACGTGTGTGTGTAAGTCTGTGTGCGAGTGTCTATATATGCATTGCTAGCTTGATAAGGTTGAGAGTCGGGCTGTGTGTGTGTGAGTATGCACCTAGGGAAGAATGAGAGAGAGAGAGAGAGAGAGGGAAGCAATTCGCCTTACGGAGTAATGCGTCGCATTATTATTTTAGGTGCATCGCTTTTGTTTCTCTCGCCGGTAAAAGTTCGCTTTGTTTGCTCCGTAACTGCCTGACGTAACCATATGATAATTGCCGCAACGCTGGAGAAGATCATTTTTTTGTTCCGTGTATAATGGAAAGTAGAAAGAAATGACGATGTTCGCGTTGGTAAATGAGGAAAATGCGCGTTATTCGAACGATTGATTTAGGAGGTTATGAAGGTATTCTTACGTCGGGATATTTTAAAAGTCATGCGGAAAAGTATAGTCGAGCATGTGAAAATGTCGGATTAATCAAAGCAGAAGTGTGATGGAAAGTCGTTTTGGAAGATTGCCATAACTGTGTGAATTGTTTGAAAAAGATACAATTATCAAAATTTGTTCCCAAAGGAAATGAATCATCAAAATTGTACAAAAATAAGTTAAGACCTCTCTAACAGAGCGTGCTTTCCTAGCAACAAAAGAAAATAAAGTTCATGCGTTACTGCAACAATTGCAGAAGCCCATAAGGACTCGAAAATTTGGTAGAAAATACATTAACGAAGCATTTATCAGTAATAGTGGTACAAGTATTTTGACAGTGCATATTTCACAGTGTCTGAGCTGTGCCAAATTCTTCCATCTGTTTCTCCTGTTGTACGAGACGAGAGAGTTTGCAAACTCGCGCAGGTTTTCGGGTACCGAGATAGTGAAAAGCCGAAGTGTGTCGAGCTAGTTTTGGGGAGAAATGCGTTGCTGGGGCATCCAACCGATTTTTCATCGCTCATCCCTGCATTTATCATTTTTATTGAGCTCGCTGGTTGTTTGAAAAGCATTGAATAACAAAAATTGTTATACAAACAAATAAAATTCATATTGTAAAGACTATTGAAAATATCGTTTATATTAATTTTCATAATTATTTAGATATATTAGTAGTATAGGAACACCTGTTTTACAGTGACTATTTTTAGTACGAGTAAATACTTATACAGTAATTTTCTGTAACATTTAAAGTGATGAAATATTCGGATAATTGTTTTAGAGACACAAAATTACAATTAATTAAATGAAACTCTAATTCTAAAGTCTATTGAGTGGCGAAATTTTCAACCAACGAAAGTGACTTAAATAAAAATGATGCAAATTGAATGTAAGCGAGTAAAAAATGGATAAAACGTTTCAGGAAGACTGAATCATCGAAACACTTCCAGTGGGTTATCCCGCTAGAATATAAGTACTCTGCATATATGGGACGAACTAATATAATCCTTGACGTACGTGAATCACAGTGAATGTGTATAGGTACTAGTCATATATTCGATCGATCGAATGTTTGGCAAATCCGCAAAGTATTTTAGAAACTGTATCGAACGAAAGCATATTTGTTTCAAGCGCTTGACTATATTTAAATATTTTCTCCGTCGCATTTACGTGACCGATGACCACAAATATGTATATCTTTCAGTAGAACTGGTAAACAACTGCAAACGTATCATTTCCACGTAATTAATAATGAATTTATGTTTTATCGAATAAATTTTAAGAAACATTTGCACATCAACAATTTTTGAATAAACATTTTTATACCGGCATATTCCAAACAATTAATTTATCAAATTTTGGGATCGAACTTTCATTTTTCGATGCTATTAAAGTCCCATTAAAAAGCATATAACCTCAACCATGATTAAAATATTTCCACCAAAACCCATTGAAACATAACTTCCCAATAAAGCACTTCATTAGTTTCCTAATTCAACGTCACCAAAAACACCCAAAAATCCTTCGCAACTCCAAAAAACCACCGTTAATCAGCTTACTTCGACAAACGTCAGAAAAAGCCGCGACTCTATTCGATCGCGGAAGTGAATCTAGTCGAATTCCGTAATGCACACACACATACGCATCTTGACGTCAGAGCACCGCGTCAATCAACCGAGAAAATCCATTTCGAACTAAATGAAAGAACGAAAGAAAAAGAAGTCGAGCTGAAGAGAGAGAGAGAGAGAGAGAGAGACAGAACCTGGTATACACATCGAGACCGTACACTTAGCCCATACATACGAACTCTTACACACATGACGGTAGTTTCGAAGAAGGGGAAGTAAAGAGCGGAGAAGGTGATTCGCTTTTTTCGAGCCGAGTCCAGAGACTTCTCGCGAGATACAAGCCACACACACGCGCGCGCGTCGCCTTGTCGTTGCGTGACTGCGTCGTCAGCGACGAGGATGACGATGACTAAACGCGAATTCGCATCAGCGAACGTAAAACGCGTCACACGCGCTGTGATGAAAGTGCGACACCTGCGACCAAGTCATACATGTGATAAGTGTAAGTACGCACTTTATAGGCGTCGATTTATATTGTAACGGACGAGTGGTGAATGGGAATAGGGGAGGGGGGGATCCCTTATGTGGGTAATGCACTGTGAACGAACCCACGACTCCAGGGGACTGCCTATATACTTGCACGAACATTTGCTAGCTGCCGTGAGAAAAAAGTGAAATTGCAGATGTGAATCGTATATGTTGCACGTGGATGGACATAGTTATAAGTTTTGCACGTTGAGAGTTTTGCAGGTCTAGACTGTAGAGAAAAAACTTTTTTCTACTTTACAGTGCACGTGTACAAAATGTTCTCAATTCGCACCCCTAACCTATAGTTCTGTGTGTGTGTGTATATATATACACATTCTCAGAACTATATCAAGATAGATTACAAAATATTTGTATCTGACAAATTTCGAATCCTCAAAATAAAATTTATAAGACAAACGAGCAGTTACGTAGTACTCACCGAAACAGTTGGCGT
Organism: Megastigmus dorsalis; assembly: GCA_900490025.1. Taxonomy (NCBI): domain Eukaryota; kingdom Metazoa; phylum Arthropoda; class Insecta; order Hymenoptera; family Megastigmidae; genus Megastigmus; species Megastigmus dorsalis. The sequence goes on from UELU01143629.1 coordinate 69,106, forward strand.
TTTGGCGTTGGCGAAACAACGCGTCGTATACGTCCTCGTATGAGCGTGGGTGTATATTTTTTAGAAGCCAATAATGATGAGCATGCCTTGTAGTATATCTATCACGCCAGCGACAGGATGGATATAGAAGAAAAAATTCTATCGAATTTCCACGAGAATGCAGACTGTGGTATATATATAACATAGACACACTCAGTTGCAGAATAAAATACGTAGAGTGTTTGGTTATGCACGAGTACTGAACTGATGTTATACACTCGAACTACAAATGCAGAATGAATTTCGAGTCCAAATCAGTCTTAGAAAATCGTAGTAAATAGTGGAAAGAATATTCACAGCTGAACAAGGTTCAAATTCAAATATGAATATACGTGCAAATGTACTTTATTACCTGCTCAGCTAATAGGACAATAAAATTATCTGCTGAGTTAGTCTAGCCAACTGACTACAGTTTCTAAGTTACAAAGGCTAACAACGAGACTTTCAATGCATTCGTAAGGCATTATAATTCTTGTGATGAAGAAACCCTCGAAAATCCCTACATATAAATATCTCACTAGCACATTTAGGAATCCATTACTTTTCATCCCCAAATGGTCCCAATAAATAACGTATAATTCTGGTATAACCAAGCTAAATCCAGGTCGAGATCCAGGTACTTAAGCACTCAGCTATATTCATAATCCTTGTACCTGACTTTTCATGATACCCCTAATCAGCTGTATCTTATAGTTTTCTCTTATAGCTTATCGGCAATAAGTCCGGCATCTCCTCCTCTTCTATAAAAATCCGTCCATTCAATGGAAAGAAAAACAAGAGAGAGAATAGCGAGAGAAAAGGAATGTAGGGTACTCGAGAATTCGGACGAGACGCGTAGAGAGACTTACACACACACACACATACTCGGAGGCATCGATTTTTCGTGTGGGCTTATAGGTAAGGGACCGGGGAATAGGGCCGTAGAGAGAAAAAGAGAGGCATGCCTGGTCTGCGAGAGAAAGAGAGCCCAGAGGGAGCGAGACCACATCAACGATGGCTAACCATTGTCATGCATGAAAAGGAAAGGGGTCGCGCGCGCACAGGAGAGAGAGAGGGAGAGATAGAATGAAACACTTCCTAGACAGAGAATATAGTATAGAGGATTTGATACAGACAGCTCAAGGAGAGAGTCTGTCTACCTCAGTGCACGCATACTGCATACTCGTCGTCGTATACACATAGGCGAGTGCATATGGGTTGTACGCAGGCGCGAGGAAGGCAGCAGCGCGCGCCGATATCTGTTTCTGCTGCTGCTGCTGCTGCTGTACTTTCTCTCTTCCTCTCTCGATTGCGTGCATTACATAGCTTTTTGGCTGCTCTGCTCGCGAGTAAGTGAGATCTGTCTGTCTGTTGTCTGGACGCGGATGGGGTTTTATGTGTGCAGCGCGAGAGGCTCTACGTGACCAGCTGCTGCTGCTGCTGCTGAACACGCAAAGAACACGTCGTTGTAGGCTACTGCATGCGGGCTGAATGAACAGCAGCAGCCATGGAGGAAATGGCGAAATGTACGCTGCTGGTTGTGGACCCTGAAATTATCACTTTGCAGACCTCCTGTTTTTCGCAACGTTGATAATGTCATTTGGATTCGAACGTATGAAATTGTAACGACGATGTTGAGTAAAATAATCATTTTTGTATATCAGTGTTCTTAATGTACACTTTTTTTTTCTTAATTTAGAGTGATCGAGTATTAGATGTATCTATGATGTTGCAGTGTTAAATCAATGTACTAAAACATGTAGTTTTAACAATTGCGGTAAAACGTACGGTAATAAAGTTACTTAATAGGCTTATCTTATTGCAGCATAAACAGCATACTGAATCAAAATATTCATAAAGTTGACAATTAAGCGAAATGTACTGTCGACCTTCAATTAAGTGATGCAATAAAAGAATTTTTTATTCGATCTTCTTTCTACATACGCAACATTTTTATGGGAAGGAAGATAGTAATGTACATTTTTAATGTCTATTTAGAACTAAAAAAAGATTTTATCGAAGAATCTAATGTACGACTTTTATTGTAATAACTTACTGTCATTTTTACCTAAAAATAGCTCTATTTCTACTATAAAATTAATATTATCACGCTTTAGTTTGACATTTGTAGTTGAAAAACTCTTAATGCACAACACAGTATTCCTGCTATGTGCATAAGTTCCAATTGAAAATCATGCTAAGCATAAATTAAAGAACTAAAAATTCTTATCAAACCGTGACAATATACTTTTTAGAGTCAGTAATTAAGTAAGGCAAGCTTTATCATTTGAACATTAAAAATAAATAAATATGGGCAGGATTCACGTCGACTGTTACGTATTTGTAGTACAAATATTTATATTATACCTATTGTAGTCAAAATCAAACTGGAGTATGCGAAAGTCAATTACTAGGGACTTAGCGTTTACAACACGTTGTAATACGTATTTGTTTCTGACGAAATATCATAAGTACATATCGCAGCTAACGATGACGATAATAACATAATCATTAAAGTAATTTCGAATTCGACGATTAACGTACTCGAAGATATCAAAGTGAGGTACGCGTGTTATAGAAGTACGAATGATACGATTCGTTTCAACCAACCATTTTAATTTTATAATCATTTCACTTCTTTTGTATGATGTTTAACAATAATATAATAAAATTAATATTTCAACAAATCTACATGAATGTTGCAACTGAACTATACGTTAATTAATCCACTCGTTATAACAGTGCACACATCTACAACAGCAACAAATCACACGCGCGCATAGCGCATTTTTTTGTCATTCATAAACCTGACAATGAAAAAAACTTTACTGCCGTTATTATGCCGGTATAATTAGTGGAGTACTAGAACGAGTGACGCATGCACGAGAGTTTTTTATCGAAAAATTGTACAACAAACTCTATACCAACTTTCATTCATCTGTGTGCTGAAATTTTCCGCGCAGCAGTCCAAAACCATTTTCTGCCCTCTATTTATAACCTTTAATAAAAGCGAATATTCGTTAGCGAGCATGAAACTTTCTCTGCAAACATATCCAAATATACGTTATTGCACTGCAAGACTAGCTTCACAAATCCAATTTTAAGCAGCACAATCGAATCATCAACCAAAAACTAAAAAAAAAATCTTCTCCATTATCTCGAAAACAAGGCACAGAAAAAATTTCGTATAGGACTAACGAATTTGTTGCTCATGACAGCTAATCACTGTGATATTGTTTGGGATTAAAAATAAATACCTTGTCATGTAGTTGTTTAAATTTTGTTGTTATATTTTATCGCTACATTCTATGATAATTCATTGCCACGATTGTCATAATAACTCTATTACGATAAACAAAATACAAAGAATATTAGTTTAGTTTGAGACTTCTTCCACAAACAATAGAACATTTTTTTTTATCATTCGCATCAATATATCGTTCGCCAAAACGAAAAAGTCCAACAAAGTCCAAGTATCTCATAACGAGTACAGAAACCGCGCATAGAGACTCGTATAAGGAAAACGTGTCGGTGCTGAAAGAGAAAAGAAACGGAGAAAACAAGAGTCTCGTATATAATCGTCCACGACAACCTACAATCGGATTCAATTTTCCACGCGAACGCAACAACGCGTCTGCCATACGAGGCGCGACGTCGGTGCATTAAGCAACATAACTCTCGCGTTTGCGACGCATCGGTTACGTGTAATATATATTATATATATATCTCGGCAGGCATATAACAATAATCGAAGGCGAATGCTATACGCGTGTCGGAGTAAATCGGTCGTCGAGGGCGCGAACCGATAAGGTCTACACACAAAGATCATTTGACTGCGGGTGAGTATGAAACAAAGCTAAGAACAACACCGAGTCGTTCTGCTTTATTTCGCACGCGATTTCCACACTTTTTATATACGCATCACAAAGCCGGACAAAGACGAACAGAATTTTGCGTGCATACAAAGAGAGAGGTTAGTTGCTTATATGCGCGCGAGAGAAAAAGCCGTGTCTCTTCCTCCTTTCCCTGTATAAGCTGCTGCGCGCGGTCGGAGTAGAGCTCTTAAAAATAAAAGCTCGGCGGATCGCTGCCAATTACCGGCTGCTGCTGCTGCTGCGGCACACGTGGACCCCGTTCTTCTATGTATGAAACTGCGCAGTAACCACACACACGCACACACACACACATGTATACGGAGAGGACGGAGTTGTGCGCGCGAAATCCCTTGTCTAGACCGACACGTGGTAGCTCTGTCGGAATGCATCGCCAGCGAGAGAGAGAATTTTTTTTCTCGTCCGAGGTCCTCGACGTCGTTTGTGTTGGCGTGAATCACGTGTGCATAAAAGAGGGAGGAAGGGATAAGAGTCGATTGTGAGCACCGCGGAAAGACGCGACGATTGGCGGTGGCTGCTGGTCGAACGATCCTGAAACGGTTGAGTTATGCACGTGCCTGTGACCGAGATGAAGACTTTTTAACGAAAAAAGCTTCGATCGTATTGGTATTGTTATCGTTCCTTTATTTCTTGTCTTGTGAGATGTGGCGCAACCTCACGTTCCTCTTCGTAATTCTTTTTACGTAATCTCATTTGCGCGTGTGACGATTGAAACGATATTTCATTTAATTGTGTCCGTATTTGATAGATTTATATCGCATGAGTTTTGCTATGCCGTAGCTCATAGGAACAGATCGATACCAATTAAGCGTTTCAAAATATTTGCTTTGATTAAAATAAATATATATATATAAGTAGGATTCGTATATAAGAACGACGGTGGGAGAGCGGATCACCGATTGAGCGACGCTCGTTTACAATTCAAATAAGCGCGTCTTTAACAGCTAATAAATCAACTTTTTGCAAACACTCAACCTCTCAAACATCGATACATGCGTTCATACAAACTGCAGTTTGCGTATAAGAGCGTATGCGCGCGTGTGTGTGTGAAAACAATTTGTTTTTTACGATTCCACACTGGGGACACATAACGGGAAAAGATAAAGTTTAAAATTCCGCTAATGTACAGAAGTCAAGATCTCCTTAACAAACTTTTGAAAGTCTCGATTACATTGACAAATTTGATTTCCATTTTGATTCACTCCCCCAGTCAGCGTAGCCTACAAGACGACGTAAAACGAAAAGATATCATCAAAACGTCAATTTGATCAAGTAAACGTCATCGTCGAACATCGGCAAAAGTATATCAGCGCTGTAGGCTCGATGCCCGGAATCACTCAACTCGGATCCGCGAGGCCGTGGAACAACCGGACGCATTCAAAAGCTCCGAAAAACACAAAGACTAAGTCATAGCTCTCTCTCTCTCTCTCTCTCTCTCTCTCTCTCTCGAGCTTCGGCCGGAGTATCAGAGGCTCGCACAGTGCACCAAAAGCGAAACAGAAAGAGAGCAGGAGAGTTGGCGAATAAAAAGGAAGAGAGAAAGAGGGTTGGAAGCCGGTCAACGACACTCGCGCGCGGTGCGTTACACCCATCCTCTTTCTCTCTCCCTCTCACACTCGCGCGCGCGCGCGCGGAGAATCGTGTAAATAAACAAAAGAGGCGCGTGCGTACTGTACTTGTAGGCGCACATATGTGTGTGTGTGTGTGTGTGTGTGTGTAAGTATGTGGTGCAGGTGCAGCGAGAGCGCCGGCATACACACCGGCTGTGAAGAGACAACGAACGAGAGAGTGAGCGAGAGGGAGAGGGAGAGAGAGAGACACAGAAGAAAGACTCTCTCTTTCAGGAGGGGCGCGCAGATGCCACGATGTTCCGCGCGCTATACGAACGGATCCAGGAGTTGAGCGAACTGCGAGCGAGAGGGAGAGAAATAACGTTCGTACGTTTACACGCGCCCGCGTGTGTGTGTTTGTGCGTTTTATGTGTACGGGTGCAGCAAACGATAAACGTCGCGAGCTTGTTTACGATATATGCGGTGTCGGACTTTAAGCTTTCGACCTCGCGAACTATCGTTTCTCGCTTCCTTTGACTGAGCAGCAGGTAGTTTTGATCGTTTGGGAATGAAGATTTGGAGTTGTTGAGTATCCTGTTTTGCGAAAATTTCGCAGACTCTGGAATTTCCTTTTTTTTTACTCTTGTCTTCGAACTTCCACTTTACACGACTTTGATAACGTGAAAATCTGGGATTTAATTAGAATCGCACTTCTGTACAGCTAACTATTCACTGGATTCAAAAACTGGAGTTATTACATTGATGTATATACGAATCTTAGGATCGTAAAAAACATTTGTTATGAGACAGCAAATTGTAAGATGTGATTTTAACGATAATTCTGCAATTAGACGTAATGTCACGTGCTCGTGGAACGCATTTAAAAGCAATTTATGCAAATGATGTTATAGACATCGTTATACCCAATAACCAATAAAGCGTTGGATATTTATGCAACACCACTTACAGCAACATTGACCAAAAAATTGAAAAAAAAAAAAAAAAAAAAA
>UELU01143629.1:75596-118119 GCA_900490025.1 Megastigmus dorsalis
GAGACGAACAAAGCCGCTATACGCATCTTTTTGCTTTATTCGCGAAAACGAAAAATTTACGAAGATATGCGATATTGAATCGCGTGAATTGCATTTAAAACTGTGATGCAGAATGAATTTCGTACACACAATGTGCTAAGCGTAGCGTGGCTTCCGTTCGTCAACTGTAACGGCATATTTATTGATTATCGTTACAATTTTTGTAAAAAAAAAAAAAAAAAGAAAAGAAAAAACTTTTGATCTCGGTATTATTCAGCTTCGAAAAATCTGTTCGAACTGAAATTAAGCATGACAGGCGCCTTCGACTGGCGCTAATGATAGCCCCACACGCATAATACACCTGTGCGTCTGGCGCAACGAATATTGCTAAATAAAGTATTACTCAACCAACACTGTAAAAGCGCGTTTATGTCTTGCGGACGCGAGAGAGAAAGAAAAAACACCTGCAGCCGATACAAGAATAAGCGCTACCGCAAAATCGAGAACGCATTCGGTGTTGCTGCTGAGACTGAACGTACGATGAAAATATCGAAAGCAGAGTTTGAAAAAGAAAGGGAAACATTGCTTCAACAGGCATACAAGGGTAAAATAATACTTGAACAGAAACACGATCATCTTTCTCCAATAGCCATTCAGTCTGGTTCTCAGCTTGAAACAACTTGCAAAAGCTGCTAAATCGATCACTGCTCCGATTCAATCAGAGATGTTGCATGAATAAAAACGGAAATACTGCCGTACTTTTGTACAATCTACTCCTAAAATTGACAAAATTTTATCAAACACTTCCGCAACCTTGAAAAATCACTTTTTCTAGCAGGAAAATGATTGCGAATTAAAAAAGTTTCACAGTCAACGATCAGTCAATTTAACAGACGAAAAAAAAACACTAACAAAGATATATCCATTATCAGTTTACAGCCGTGTTTTTTTACGTACTTACGTACAACAAAAAGGCCTAACCTAATGCGAAAAAAGCCAAGTCTCAACGAATTCACCTTGACTCAAAGATTAACTTTATATCAATCAGTTGCCAAGCAGTCGAGAATATTCTCCTACCTATAGAAATCCTCGCCATCGTTCCATTTCTTGTCGATGATTCTCTTTATTTGTGGGAGAGAAAGCATCGAGAGAAATATTCGTGCATCCCTCGCACCATAAACATGCAATAAGTAATTTGCGTCTGGACACGAAAACAGTAGCAATGCACGTTCCACCCAATATCTATGATGGGGCACACAAAACAGAAGCACATATAAGAAGCTCGAGAGCGCAGAAAACGCACGCGAACGACCTACACAGTACACACCAACACCCGACACCAAACTCACACGTACCCACACAGAGTGAGAGAGAGAAAGAGAGAGAGAGAGACGGCGAGCGCTGTCAACGACCTCGACCTTCCAGATGTGCGAGCGCGAGTAAAGAGAGAGAGAGAGGATGAAAATGGCGCGCGATGCGCGATATATAAGCTCGTTCAACTCTCAAGCTAAGAGAGAGAGAGAGAGTTTATACACTGAGCAGACGCACCGAAAAAAGAAGAAGAAGGCCCTGGATGCACACACACTCGCTTCCATTTGGCGAGTTTGCCAAGAAAATTCTCTTTATCCCATATATACCTGCTCTTTTGTACAAGGGCGATTTGATTTTTTGGCTGCGCGAACTTCGAAGTATAATGGGATATGCGCGCGCGCGCAAGAGAGAAAGAGAGAGAGAGAGCGTTTTATCGTCTCTCGTCGCGTCGGCGGTCGGGTTCATTGAGAAAAGCGCGAGGAGAGGTGACAAATTTTGTTGGAGGACGAGGCGGCGTGTGACGCACCACCACCACCACCACCACCACGGAAAGCGTGTCGCACGCACACAATGACAGATACGTGCCTGCAGTGAATTTGCACGAGCGGCGGCAGCCTTCGGCCTTTTGTTTCATTCATGTTTTGCGGCCATTTCTCAAAACTCCAACCTCCTTCGCTCCTTCGCTCGCGGCAAGCCTCGTTTATTAATTCACTTCGAATTATATACGGGAATTAAAAATCGATTTATAGACTCTCACTCTCTCGGTCTTTATTAAAAATATCGTTAGGAGGCGAGCAGTCCAGAGCAGGTACGTTTAAAATCTCGAATATTCGAACGGAACTTTTCCTCTCGGCGCATTCGAAGAATATCCAGTGATTACACGTTGCATAAAAGCGGCATCAACGCGTCTAACGAGTACACACACGAGAATTATCACCCTAACCTCACTTTAGCTCCAAAGCCAAAGTTCAAACGTACCGCGCACGCATCCCTCAACTGCGACGCACAAAAAACTCCACTGCGATGGATCCTCTCGTTTTTCTCCTATAAATAAACACCTGCCAGAGTCTCTCAGATATATATATATATGTATACACGATTGAGCACACACAGAAATTACAGCGCGCGGCGAGAGAGAATAAATTTTTGCACTGTGGCGCAGCAAAGCAGACTCGCCTTGAAAATACATATATATATACCAGAGCTCTGAAATCGCGCACCACATAATAACACGCTCTCGGGTGTGATTGATCCCCGTGTACGTGCTCACCGCGCTTATCTTATCTCATGCGCTCGTTATCGCCATTCATGAAAAAAAAAAAGGAGACAAAAAGTAAAAACAATGGAAAAGGCCTCGCATAACGCTGGTCCAACTCTTTTTTTTTTCGCGGCTTTCTCATGCACGCGGCAACGGACGAACGGACTATAATGTATATCTGACGAAATATCACTTTGGCGTGGTGTATATTATAGAATTGAACCAGGTGAATGACCGACCCTCGCTTCTAAAATCATTTTTCGAGTGTGTGTGTGTATATATATATATATACACATGTACACATACATATATGTGTACATGATTATGTATACATATACATACATGCAAGGTACGCGTGCGTCGATTTCGACTTTGACTTATTCGAGCGCGGTCGGACTGACCGTGACGACTCGAGCTGTAATACAAGGATGATTCATTTGCAATATATCGGCGCGCGCGACACCCACCGCAGGTGAACCTCGTGAGTCGTGTGCGTTCCATATAACGCACACACGCGCATGCGCCTCGCGATTTTTCAATAATATCCGAGGACTTGAATTCTCGCGCGTGCATGTGTGTGTGTGTATTATAACGTCGCGACATGGCTCTAGCGGGCATTTGCCATTACCGGGAATAGGATCGATAATGAAGCCCGAAGCGAAAAGCGGCCGATGGATTATTTATCATTATTATATCGATGCGTTAGTATATTTGAAACTATACGTACGGGGATCGATTCGAGCTGTTTTGGTAAATGGGTGAAAATTGACCTACAAAAACAGCTCGGTCTAATCTGAAAATGATAAGTTTCCTGGTCGTGGTAAATAGATTATTAATGGCTAACCGCTGCAGACCGAGTCGTAGGATGAACTGGTCGATAACGAAACTAGTTTTCGAGTGGCTCCGATTTTATTAGATGTATAATGTAAGAGCGCAGTAAATAGATTCGCATCATTAGAATGCAAAGGAATATCATTTTTGTTATTACACGTTGCCGTTACATGTTGAACTTGTAGCTTTTAACGATGCTGCAGCAGTTCTGCAACAGTTAAAACTCTCAAATCTTTGTATCGAAAAAGGTACCCTCTCGATAAACAAAGATAATATCAGTATATATCTGAACAAGTGTTCGCAACCGTCTAATGTTTACATCTGCAAGCAAATCAACTCTTTTGCCAGAACTGTCGCGACTTTAAAGTTAGCTTCGTTGGATAGTGTAACGGAAAAATTTCAATTTATCACTTATCTACCATTTAATTCGAGTTTATACTTATTTTTTTTAAATATTTTATTATACTTAACGAATAGAAAAATCATTTGATTAATTGTTAATCAAGCGCAGCAATGAATGGACGAATCAAAAAATATTTTCGTTCAATTCCAATGATGCAAACTTCAAAGATAATGAACTGTCAACAATATCGATTCCGCGCGATCCCTATATAGATCAAGTACAAAGAAAAAGCAGCTCCCGGTGTTAAGATGCCGAGCATCAGTCAATTCTCAAGCGATTTTCCACGTAGCAATGCGAATACATACATTATTACGTACGCGCAGGAGGTTTAACACGCTCGGCTGGTGCGCCGAGGAAACGCGTCCAGATAAGGATCTGAGCTCGGAACGACCTTTACTTACAGTTCTCCTCGCGTCCTCTCGTATCAAACAATAACAGGATCGCCAATTACCACTCGACAACACACACACACACGCACACATGTACACGGATTTGCACATTTGCAAGAATGTACCGTTTCCTCGCTCGATCTCTCCTTTATTCTCGCGCGAATTTACATTATAGCTGCTCTCCATTATGCCTCTTGCTTAATCATTCGCTCTTCGATGCAAATCGTTCCAACTATTCTCTTTGTGCTGCGATCGCGCGGGACTATAGCGACTTTTCCATCATTTTTTTTCCTTCTGCGCAAGTTAATCTTTGGTAAAAAATTTCTCAATTAAAAATATGCTTCTCAATCTTTTTAATAGTAGATCATTGCCGATAAAGAATATTAGAGTGTAAAAAAATTTCACTTCTGATATTTTTGCATAGTTTACGAGCGTAATTACAGAATAGAAAAGAGTGAAGTAATGCTGCAATTCATTAATTACACGAATACCAGTGTCGAAAGTCTTAAGAATAACTAATTAATGAACTTTTATATTTACAAAAGAGCAAATACGGTGCACTTAATACTTTTCGGCTACTCCAAATTCTGGTGGAGCCCTACAAAAATTAAAAAATCAATCCATCACAGGAAACGCAAACCGCCCAGCTATGGTCGATTCAGTTTGAAAATTAAGACCAGCCCAAAACTAACCTCGACCAACTTAATGCTCCATGTGTTTCCTTGGAAAAGGAAAAGTTGTCTTGAACAAAGCGAGCAAATTGAGAAAATCTCACCCAGACTATATAAAATTTCTTACAGTTGCAGTTATTTAACAGATTATAATGTTGGAAAATGGGGATGTTCCTCTTACGGGGTCTTCCACGTTACGCCCAATAACCACACGGAGTTGATCATGCCAGCAATAATGCAAAATTTTCCATCGCGACATTCACACGGTATCAGGATAAAGCCGCTAAATCATCGGAAACTGAAGTTTCGTTTACGGTACAAGCGTCAAGAGTTACGCACGCGTCAATGTTGCATATAAGGTATATGCAGAGAAAAGGGGATAATCACCGTTTGACACATGATTCACGATACTAATCAAGCGCGCGCTGGCTGATAACGCGTACGTTACAGAGAGGTGTTTGGACTTTCCGCGAGCGAATCCGTTGTTCTCTCCGCTCGCGCGCTCTCTTGTATTTTTAGATTTCTTCCTTTTTCTCTCTCGCTCTGCCCCCCCCCCCCTACCCTTTTCCACGGACAACAAAGGAGAGGAGAGCCGATTAACGCCGTGACTCGCGAGATTTTTCGCATATAATACACTGTACACATGTAAGTACGCGCGGATACAATGGAACAATGAGCGCAGGAGAGCAGCGTCTTGGTGTCTTTGTGACAAATTATTGCTTTCTCTCCTGGAAGCCGCGCGCGTATCTTTGTCCGCTTCCTCTTCTCGTTCTTTTTTCGCATCCTTTACGGAAATGCGAGTACAACGACGGCCGTTGACCGATGCCTGCCCGCAGTTCGTCGGGGTCTGCGCCAAGCTAAATATCGTACGTAAAAATACAATTATTTATTAATTTTTGCGGGGACTTGTCTTCAACCAATGGGAATCGTCGCTACATACGCACCAAATTGTCTACATAAGTATAGGATCGAGACATTTGAAAGGACGTAAAAGCAACTGCGAATAAGGCAGTAAAAATATGCTTTTATATCCAGCATAGGAATGTGTCGTTCTAAAAAAACTTAGATTACGATACGATAGTCTCGTTTCTCTCATTGTCACCCAGTCGCGCTCTTGCGCACATGACTTTCGCGCAGAATCGATCGGCTCGCTCTAAACTTAACTGGAAATACGTAAAAGGATAAGTGTGCATGCACATAACAGCGGGAGTCGCGGAGCGATTTTAAAGATATGACCCGCACGACCCTGATACCAATCCGGAATATCGCGTGTGACGAGTGCATATCGAAAGGGAGAAATACTGTGGGCTCTTCGTCTATGCCCACATACAAAGTGTACGCGAGCGAATAACTGGCAGATCGAAATTCTTTCATTTTCAGAGAGGATTTGCGTCAAAGATCGGCGGGATATTATCATTCGTGCGGCCAGCGAGTGTTTCGATAATTACTTACTTGTACAATATTGAGCTATTGGGATATAGTTGGTTTAATCTATAACAGCACCTCGATGACTGATTTGAGTGCTGCAAAGTAGGCTAATTAATGACCCTTTTTCGTATACCTGATCTGCTTAAGGTCGCGGAGAGGAGGCGACTGTGTACCTTTGTGGACCAAAAATGGAAATCAATTGCGCGTTGTTATATTTTCAACTGTGCCAGGCTAATTTAATCCTCTTAAGTTGTCACGCTCGATTCTCATTGTTTTACTTCTTATAGGGGATGTGTCGGAGCTGTAACGACTGTCATGTAACCTCACATTATTTTGGTCAATAGAAAAATAATAACTTCATATGAATATCATGCAAAAAGAGGAGAAGGTCACCCTTCATATTTCAATAAAGAATTATTATTGCACTATTTTGTAAAATGTGACTAAATTTCTAGAAAAAAAAAAAGATTGTAGCGCGGTTTCGCGTATAAGCGGTTTTGTGAATAGTTTTATATGTACCTATATATTATTAAGGAATATCAAAATTATAAGAATTTTTACTACATTTAAAGAGACGAGCCACCCTTCACTTTTCTATAAAGATTAATTATGTCATTTCAGATACGTTATTTTGTAAAATCTAGTCAAATTTCTGGAAAAATGCCGTGAGATTAGGTGACCGTTATTCCTGGCTTCGACTTCCCTAGACATTTTAAACTACGATTCTATTTGTTTTTCTTTATACTTATTTTTTTTATATTTTCTTTATACTGCAGAAGAAACTTCCAGTAAATCAACAAATGTTAATACCTTTTTAGTTTTATAGTAGCTTGGCAAAGATAAAAAATTTGTATACTCTTATCCTCGGAGAGATTTTCATAAATCAAAATCTAGCTAATGTGGGAATTACAGTTAAATTCTGAGAATATATTGTTTGAATTATTTCATGGAAAACGCATTTTTAAGGTTATATATAAAAAGTAAACAAATAATTTCGTTGTATTAAAATTTATTATATAATAATTAATCCGTTTTGAGGTCCGATCATGTACATATATGTAAGAACTCACAGCTTATCAATTTTAAAGAATCTGTTAACAGCGTGATTAAAGATCAAAACAAGCCTATGTATGTCGCTAATACTTAACTAATTATTAACCAATACTAATTCGCAAAAAGACGCAATCGCATTGAAATCAATAAATAACTAACGTCCATAACAAACCAATTCGTTCGGTTGTAAAGAAAAATTACTCCAACTCGTACATCATCCAATCCACCAACTCATAAAATTTTCCCCTGCATATCTCAGCAAGAGCGTTTCCCCCAAAACCCGCAGATACTCGGAGCAAACGTATTTCATACGTAACGTTTCTGGCAATCGATCAAAAAACCAGCACCAGCCGAGAGAGCACCGATAGAGACGACAAGCGTCTCGGTGGAAACAGGAGAGATAAAAAAGAAATAAAGAAAAGGAGGAACAAACAGGCTCGACGAATGGCGCAACTCTACGGCAATACATACATTTATATATACACACACACACACACACACATTCTCCCTTCGACAAAATTTGAGTACCGCTATAATAAACACCTCGACACGACGATATGATGAGGCTCTCGCACACGTATACACACTTCTTGACTCGCGTCTGGCGACCTTGAGCACGAACTCATCTCTCTCTTCCTCTCTATCTCACTCTCTGGCTCGCTGGCATAGCGCGAATTTTCGACCTTCGGGAATAGCTCACACACAGGGAAGATATCGATATATATATATATATATATATATATAGAGAGAGAGAGAGAGGGAGACGGAAGATATCGAGGTCACTCGCGTGCGCCTTTTATAAAAGGATTCCACACCGCGCGATGAGATTCTCTGTGTGCATGTATGCGTGCGCAGCCTTTCTACAATGATTTTATAGACCTTTTTCACATCAGGTCGCGTAGCTTACAATCCCCCCCCCCCCCCCCCCCCCCCCTCCCCCTCCTTAGCGCAACTTTTTGTGCAAATGAGCCGAGACTGGTAATATTTTGAGCAAGTGTCGGAAAGATTCAATTGGATGTATTGTTTGTAACAACTGCAAGTGGGATGAGAGATATATTCGAGTCTCTTCTGTATCTGCACTGCGTATAATAAAAATTCAGAGAAACGCTCAACGTTCGCAACGAGAATGAATTGTTGGATTTTCGGTGGATTGGATGAGCGACCAATTCGGTAATTGAAGCTAAAGTTATATAGCTTTCTTGACTGTATATGTAGCGATTAAAGTTTCTGGATTAAGTTTTCCACGGAAATAGCAGTCGGTCAAATCGAATTGAAAGCAAAATTACTAAAGCCATGTAGCGGGACGAATCTGGCGGAACGCGACTAATTTGTGGAATTACAAGATACTGTGACGTCTATTACTTGCGCACGATCTGCTACGTCGTAATAAATTCATAAATTATATCACTATGTATGAATTATGGATACTGGTTTTAAAAGAAACTAAGCACATGAAAGACAATCAACATGGATGCATTGGAAACATTTATAGAGAAGACTTTAGAATTCCCCACCAACATATATGCAGTCCGGCTCTTCGATAATTACGCTTATACAAAATTGCAAACGAATTGTATAATATGATTAAAAAATTTTCCCTAATTCGATTAATAGTCTTTACCCGGTTTGAGTTATCACAGAACCAACGGATTGTTTTATCATAGTCCATATAATAAGTGGCCGTCTACAATATTCTTAGGGAGCCCCAGATATTGTTTCGTTAAATACTTAAAGGTCTATATTATCACTCTTTATGTAAGAAAACAAAAGAAACAGCCTGAGGATAATTGGAAAGGGGTTGTAAATATAAACAATTGTTAAAATACTTTAGATTTAAAATCTCAATTCAGGAGAAAAAAGTTGAATCGATAAAACCACTTTTTTCTCTGAAAAATTGCCACACGTTGACACGCCACATTTACGACTATGCCGTATAGACAGTATAAAGAGAGAAAGAATATTTTCATCCACAACAGTACCCCGCGTGCATGTCCCATTAACTTATTTTATTTTATTTTATTTTACGCGGAACAACCGGAAAAAAACGTAACACGACCCATTTATTTAAATAAAAAGAATGAATACGATATGTACAGTTGTCAAATGGTTTATGTACCTTTGAAGGCTTTTACTGCGAAAAATGTACTCGTTTGATAGTGGATATACGTACTTTATTTGTTAAAAAATAGTGATATCCCGAAGTGAATATTTGCCAACACGAATTCAAATAAATGTTTCAGCTAACTAAACTAACTCATTTGTTGCATTCAATGTTTACTTCAAAATATCAAATGGGAAGGTTTTTTTTATTAAAAATATAAAATGCTGAAACTCTTTTAAATAAGATGCTATATATAATGCAACAAATACTTTTTACCTTTATTTTTTTTAATATGCTAAAAAATCTTTGTTGAACATTCTATTTGACAAATCGTGAAAAGAAGAACAGGTCGAGTGAAATGCAATTCAAGTGTCTAAAGAATCGCGGTTCAATAAAAAAACCGCGTTCGTGCAGATCCGCGTATAAAATTTACGCACGGAAAGACATTACAAGAGAAGGCATTTGTAACTCGCACGTGTGCACGAAGTCGAGCCGCATTAAATGAGTATACCACTTCCTCTTTCCCCAACCAACTTGACCCTTTCGGGATGTATAAAGTTTTATAAGTACATGCACGGAGAAAAAAATTCTAGAAATACTAACTAAATTCAGGATAAAATTTACCCTGAAGTACTTATGGTAATCGAGGGACGTACTGCCATTTTAACAAATTTTAACGTGAAGTTCGGTATAAAAATGACCAATACCATTGCATGTCATATTACATTTGAGGTTCAATTTCACAATTGATTTGTTGTATTTAATAATTTTAAGAGTGAAGCATGAGTACTGAATTGATAGTTATGTAAAGCAACCCACAAACATAAATATTGTAGTATTTGAAACCAGGTATAAGGTTACGAGAGTCTCTCATTAAAACCCAAAGAAAACAAACAACGTGTCTAACCTTTCTTACCGATTTGGCCTAGCCGTCTTCCCTATAAAATTTACAGGAATTTCACGATAAAAATTATATGGAATAGAAGTATTTTTTGCGATACTTCAAGATAATAATTATGATATGTCATCATAAATATGTCTTAAATACATTTTTCTCCACTACTAACCGAATTTAACGGTAATTATTCTTAAATATTTCTCTCCGTGTATATATATAGGTGCACGCGCGCGCGTTGTGTGTATCTCGAGTGTCCAGGAAGTCGATAGGATATCAATGCAAGAAAAACAATGTAATGGAAGCCGGAACGAGTTTCTGGTGATCGAAAAAAAGAGTTACGGAATATTTGCATCATACTTATATAAATAAATACATTTTGGTCACCATTAAATTTTATTTTTAAAATGAATCAGAGTATATAACTGTAGAAGCACAATATGATCATATGGTCGGTATGCTTCAAACCTGGATAACAACGCCTTATTTGCAAACTTTGCTCAGAAATTCTCGCTGACACTTATGGACGTGGAAATTCAGCACTAAAAGATTGAGTAGCTACATAATAACTTAGCTCTTTCCTCGATACAAAGTATTTTCGCATCTCTAACTTCTTTACGTATACGTTATAGCATGTTGTACGCGCATACACGCAAATGTTCAAGCTGACGAGAAGTAGAGAGAGAAAGAGGGAGAGAAAAGGAGGGCGAGAGTGTATAAGCGAAGCGACACCCGCATGAATAAAACTCTGACCCCGCGACAAGCAGGTGATACCTCCACGTCTCGCTCGGCTTATATTTTTTTCATCGTCATCCGCTTTTCTTACATTACCTGCACGCAAAACTTATACGAATTGACCAAAACCACGGCGGTTGTAAACGGTTTCTCCCTTATACAACGAATTACATAGCTCATTTTTTTTCAACTTTATATAGGAAGTTTTTTCGTTGAAGTCAGAAATGTGAAGTTGCAATACGATGCAGACTCGGGTTTCTCGTTTTAACTTGAAGTGGAACAGCGGATAGAGGTTCTGGTGTGCATAACCTCATTCGCAGGCCATTTCTGTATACGCAGCAAGATTGCTTCTCTTGATCAGCAGTAATAATTTTGCATCTTTCATCATTCAGCTTTTACTTTGAATTCAAAGTAAAGCATTTGTGTCGATATAATGGAAATCTTGAAAGTAGAGAGAAATTACATTCGGTATGATGATTACAGAATTATCTCTTGAGTTGTGTGAAAATTTTACGTCGGACATCAGTAAGTATGAGGATTCCATTCGATATTCCAGAGAGAAAGAATAAGCTATTGTGGACAAATATACAAGACTTATAATGAATTGGGTTCAATGATATGCGTTTGTACTCATTGGCCGTGCATAGTAAAACTGGTAGTCAATACTTAGGCACCTCATAATTTTGAAGGAGTTTTTTTGTCGAATTCAAATACGGCCTGAAAATACAAAAGCAAATTTTATGGCCATAGATTCGTTATCATTCTAAAATACATGGAAACAAGCACTGTATTCATGTACAAAACTGCAGACCTCTATTTGCTATAGTATCATTTAATTTATATAATAATATTAACTATTGATCAAAACCACTTAAAAATTTTGGCCATAAATAGAATCATTCAATCTCAGCAGAGCATTAAAATACGACTTAGCATTATAGCATTATAATTTGGTATCACTATTACTTAACTCGAGTATAGTGACGAGGCAAAATGACTAGTCACTTACTTTTGAAACTGGTATCACCTAACTTCAAAGAATTCTATTTATACACATTTGCAACGGTTTCTAAACTCTCAAAAGGATTCCAATCCAATAAATATATAAAGTAGTTATCAGATCCTCTAATACTCAGAATATACAATAAAAACTAAAAAAAAACGGATTTATAGTCAACAACATAATATTCAATCACTTTGCAAAATTCTATACAACCAAGCAGAAATCAAATCACATCTGCACTCGAATATCTAGCCTCGCACCTAAAAATCCGACACGCCCTTGCTTATCCAACCTCGTCCAAGACCACGACGACGGCGACGACGACGAGCTTTCCACACATACACACAGCAACGATCGCTAAACGACTCCTCGGTAGTTATATATATATATATAACACATCGTGCGGCAGGCAGGCAGTCTTGCTTGCGCTTGTGTATGTTTAAGTTACATAAACCAGCCAAGCGGCGCGTTTTTCCCGCGAGCTGCTGCTGCAGTACAACTCGCGCGAGAGTCTAGTTCAGCGGAATTTCCAGTGCACGCGCCGCGACGGGGATCTCATGCTTAATGGCTGGAAATCAGCGTAAATACAGGTTATTAAAGAGCTCGTGCGCGCGCGCGTGTGCGCCTGGCTCAACTAGCGGGTGGGGGAGTGAGTCTATAGGAAAATGAGGAAAAAGAAAATGAAGGAAAAGAGGAGCAGCCGACAGTCCACCGTTGCTCGAACATCGTCCGATGAAGAAAGCATATATACCTATACGGAAGGTGTCGCGCGCCGAGCGCGCGTCTATACGTGTGTGCATAAGTGTAGTATATGCGAGTATAGTTGCCTGTGTAACGAGGCGGTTTAAAATGCCGAAAGCGAAATCCGTTGAAAAAGTTCCGTATGTGCGCATGCGGGGTTAGGCATGAGAGAACTAGAGAGAGCAGTTGCCTTCGTTGATTGCACATCACGCGCACACGCGCACACACACACACACACGCGCACACACACACGCGCGCGCGCGCGAAAGATTTGACGACTGAGGTATGCTTTTTTCGGGCGGCTGTTTAGTTGATGATAACAGCTTTATCGCAGTAGGAAAGTTTGCGAAAATGCGAGCTATGTAACGGTTCCTTCTTCTAGCTTTATATAAGACGATAACAGGGTAGCTGCTTTTTGCGAGAGTGAAATTTTCATTTTATTAGAAAGTAAATTAGTCCGAAAAAGAGTGCAGACCTGGACCGATAAGCGGCTGTTACAGAGTAGACTGTCGACACTTAAGTATTGCAAGAGTGCGTTTTTTGACTAGGAAAGGTGTGATATATTCATTTTAAATAGTTATTAATGGCAAGAGGTCCCAGAAAATTATGTAAAATAATTGTAATAATATATTACATAAAGTATTTGTTTGTTGATACATCAAAGCGATTAAAATATTAAAGCAATATTTAAATTTGAAAAAAAAAAAAAAAAAAGAATAAATAAACTATATGGTACACCGACTTTTATAAGTAAGTTAAATAGATATACCTACAAAAGAACCAGGATAGAACAGTTTCAAATTAAGAAACAATTTATTTAGAAAGCTGTTTTACTTGGCAATGTCTTTAAAGAAAGGTCAAATTCACTATCATCAAATCGTAAATCTTGAACAGAAAAAATAAGAGTTTGAAAACCATAACTAAGTACATTACACCACTGTGTTTACTTTACCGTTAATTCATCAGGTAATGCGCAAATTCTAAAAAAGAATTTTTTACGTACAATACTTTCGTTATGTCTACAGAGCTGCAGTTATAAGCAATGCACATATTTCTCAACTTTTATTCGGTAGAAACGAAGTCAAGAAACAATATTTTAACAGCAACATGCGTCCTGAACAGTCGATATACCAGCAATTATTTCTGGAATAGTATTGGGCTAATAGTGAAATGATAAAAGCAAATAAACACTGCGCTATTTATTTAAGATTTTGCAATGGCGCCAATGGCTATAAAATTGAGGTTATGGTCGTCATGTTTCATTTTAATAGCAAACTGTATTATTACAGGTTTTGTACATATACATTTCTTGCATATCCTTGATCACCGTTAAATGAAATACTCCATTATTTTATATACTTAAATCCCGGTGTTACTAAACTCGATTATCGCAGTTTAAACAAATATTTTTCAGGAACAAAATATATTAAACTTTAAAATAAATGATTCTAACCTCAAAAAAAGTCTCGAATCCACCTTGAAATAAAATCCTGTCAACGAGAAAAATCCCACGCTTTCAAAATACTTAAAATAAAATACTTAAAGGTTACCGAATGTCGGGACGCCGCGTCCGTTCTACAAAAGATCACGACGAGGGGAAGAACGAAGGTAATAAAGAAGCGGAGAAAGAGCGGATCAAAGGTATTGCGCGTTAGGATCGGATCGCCAAGCGGCTTTTCATATTTTTACTTTTAACCGAGGCATCCTGATCACCCTCGTCCAGCTTTTTCTTTCCCCTACCTTTGCACTGTCCAGACTTCACACTTCGTCTACATGCTACACTGGGATTTGCCCGATAATTGATATAGTATATACACTTGTAGATTGTATAAAATCATTTTGGGAATTGCTAAAAATATTGATTCTTTTACATTTGTCATGTATTAAAAATTATAATTATATAATACTGTATTAAAGTAGAATTTATGTCTTCTCGTATAATTGAATTTTTATGTTTTTAAGAACAGTAACTACTGCGAGTATAAAAGATATTTAAGTCTATGATATTCTATTCCAAATTTAATTATTTCCTATGACGTGAAAATACAATTTATCGAAATCACACGAATGGTTTTCGGTGACTGGTAAAACTTCAAATATTTGAATTTTGGTCTGTTTACGATACTGATTTAATTTTGAATCAAACATACCATTTTAAATCCTCTTGTTTATATTAATGGTGCGAATACATTATAGCTCAAACTTGATCGTGAACTTGATTCGTTTCATAGTCAAATCTCGAATTTTCGAGGCAGAGTCGCGCGCACGAGGCTGTGTGAAAAAACCACTAAACTAGAATGACACAACAAAAGTGTTATGCTCGATAACTTTCAAAGTGTCCCTCAAATTCGTACGCCTACTCCGTAGAATATAAAACAAACAGCGCGAGCACACGACAAATCGTAGTGGTATAGATAAAGGCTCACCACCTAAACGAACAATGAGGCCGTCAAATTAAAAACGTAAAAATTATGTGGTTATTCATGCTATTTCCGATTTTATTGCTCCATTGTTCTGCCATTCAACAAATTGCGCATAAATAATAATCGATCGAGCTATGGATTTTTTTGATGTTCAACAAACGAAACATCTTCAAAACAACAATTCCGATGTTCGTCACAAGGAAATTAATCAGTTTCAGATTTTTCTTTGATTCACGGATTTTGTGCATTCGCCTTGCACGATGCAGTCGAAACTGAGTCATCGACGTACTCACATGCGTTCACGAACACGTGGCGTGCACCTTCCTCGTTTTCTTAAAACGGAGCACGCACGAACTTTTTACTTAACTCATTTTTCATCTTTACATTTCGTCACTCAATTTCATCATACTTCATCCGCCTTTTAAAAATTATATTAGGATTCAATAAAACCCTTTTCTTCGCATATACCTTTACATACTAATATCGTGCAAATATAAATTGTAATAAAATATTCTCAGCTGGAGTTTTAAATACTCTTTGCCTTGATATTTATGCTCGACATACAATTCGTCCAATACTCAAAAATTCAAATCCCTTACACAGCATCGCTCGTCAGTAACAAACCCTGCATTAGTCACATTCTAGGAACCAAATTCATTGCACGAAATCTCGATAAAAACGAGTGAGTAGCGCAGAGTGAGAAGGTGACAGAAGAAGAGAAAAAGCATCGATAAGCATCAAGGAAAAATCATTGAATGGAGACAAACCAACGGAGACACAGAGAAAAATATATAAGTAGTAGCGTGACGGAGCAAAGAGCAAAGGTAGGCATGCAACAACAGCAGCAGCAGCAGCAGCAGCACGTTGAAAGGAAGAAACGGACACGTATAACGTAAGGGGGAGAGGGAGAAACGTAGAAAACGAGAAGGAAAGAGAGACACACACAGGAAGACTGCGTGAGCGTGCAACTCTGTGTGTGCGAGAGAGCCGCATGTGGCTTTGGCTTCGGCGCTGGCGTCGTATCGTCGTCGTCTTCATCGAAGGCGAGAGGGAGAGAGAGAGAGAGAGAGGAGAGCTTCCCCTCGCTCTCTTGCGCGCACTCGTGCAATTGCGCGTTGCGCGACCTATCGGATCTATATGCGCGCACGTCCGATATGATCACACGCAGTCTCGCTGTGCGTATGTGCGACTGTCAAGCCGCGACCGATTATTAAATAGAAAAGAAAGAATGGAAAAGGGTATATTTACGCAGACGAGGGAGAGAGAAAGAGGGAGAAAACGAGAACGATGTGTAAAAGCCGTGCGATTACACGGTATGTGGCAAGAGAGGAGAGCTAGCAGCAGCGCCAGCTCGAGCACGCGATAACAAAAAAGAGGAGGGAGAGGGAGAGAGAGAGAGCGCACAGGGAAAATAAAGAAACTATATCCGTCTCTTTCTCTATAGGAGAGAAAACGTTGGGGCGCACGCAATACGTACGTGTGCGCGCGGTGAAGAAAGAGCGCAATAATATACAGCGAGGCTTGGGCATAGCCAGCAGCAGCAGCAGCGAGAGAACGAGCGAGCGCGAGCGCACTTGACCCGAAATTGCGTCGTCGTCGCACTCGACTCTCTGCTCGCTTGCTCGCTCTCTTGCGCTCTGAGGCCCGTCCTTCTCTTTCTCTTTCCCCGCTGCTCCGAAACGAAAGAGAGAGAGAGAGAGAGAGAGAGAGATATAGAGCGTGAGCGAGCAAACGATGCGTCACTTCCACTTTTTTTTTGCTGTTGACGCTGCCGCCGCCTCGGAGAGGAGGTTCCACCAGGGAGTCCCGCGACACTCGCAACGGCTCGGATTAAAAATAGCCAAGCGAAGCGCGCGACGGCCACGCAGTTGGTTGTCTATAGGGCTGCGCGCACGAGGGGAGAGAGAAAAAGGTGTGCATTGCAGAGAGGAGAGAGAGACAGACAGACACACACAAAGGAAAGTGCGCAACTGGCGTGTATATGTGTGGCGACAGGCACACAGAGAGACGGACAATGAGCCAGAATCGCGAGCTCGCGACGAAAATGACGAGGATATCGGGTGTGGATATGCATGAGAGGAGAGCTGCGAAGGAGAGTGAAGAAAAACGATGCGCAAGAGAGTATTACAAAAGACTTACCGAAGGTTGTTGCTGCTGTGGTGTAGCAGAGCGCAATATGTCAGCTGACTTGACGTGTGGCCGATCGCGATCCCGCGGCAGTATCCCACATAATTATTCAGCCCAGATGCCGCTGGAAATCCGTCGACGATCTTGCGGGCTTGGTGTTATAACCTGAGACTCGTGTAGAAGCTCTCACGCTCGCCAACCAAGCTCCTCCGCTGGGGGCCAGGCAGCCAGGCAGCCAGGCACACGCACACACGCACGCACGCACACACACACACACCACCTTCCTCACTCCGGGAAGTATGTATCCGCGGCGCCAGGGATAAGCTGGCCGCCAATGGTGTGCGCGTGGTAGGGAGAGAGTGTGCAGAGCGAGCCTCTAGCTGGCGGAGCCAACTCCTCTCGCTCTCGTCTCCTTCCTCCGCCTCCTCGTCGTCGTCCTCGTCCTCTTCTTCGTAGCAGCCACGGCTGCCGTTGTCAGTTATCCACGTACATGTACGCGTGTTCTGTGATTTTATATATGTATATATATGTTTTGTATCAAAAAGGTATCTGCGTATAAATAAACGCGAGAATGAGAAAGAGAGAGACGAGCCGCTACACGCGCGATTGGAATTAAAACGCGATTTCTCTATACCCACTCCCCTCTTCTTTTTTATTCGACTTCCTTGAGAGAGAGAGGCACCTCGGCTTCCTGGTGGGTTCTTTGGTCGTACTCCCGTGCCACGGCGTCGTCAAGTCGAATGATGTACAATTCACTCACCAACACCACGAATACACTCGCGGCGCGAGATCGAGCGAGACAGAGCGAGCCTATACAATTTCACGGCTCTGTGTCTTGTGTGTGTATATATATATATATATCTGTAGTACGTGTCTGCGAGAGCGCGAGAACAAGAAAACAACGGAGGACGACTCCGTCGCTCGCTGCTGCTCGGCTCGAAGCTCTCGACGATCGGGGAAGAGAGAGAGAGGGATCGTTCTTTTTACGACAGATAGAGAGGAGAGACGAAAAGAAAGAGGAGAGAAAAACAACAAAACGATGCGCGAGATGTGTCTCGCGCACTCTCTCACTCTCCTCTACTCTGTCTCTTTCGCTAACCAAGCGATCGCAGACTACTGCTGCTGTTGCTGCTCGCGAACGGGCGATAAGGCGAAGGCGGAAGAGCGCACCACACGGGTGTCTCTCTCTTTACTGTGTATGCTATTATACGTGTGTGGTTTGTATAAGAACCGAGTGAGCGGATGCACGCGCGAAAGCTTTTTGCGTGTGCTCCGTGCTCTTTTCGACTGCCCAGAGATAGGTTATTATAGAGGAAAAAGGGTCCTGCTTTTGCTTTTGCGAGTTTCTCTCTATACACTTTCTGTGTATATGTGTGTGTGTGTGTGTGTGTGTATACAGCGCGCGCGCCTGCGACCCGCGAGTATAGGAGAGGGATAGGTAGAGAGAGCGAACGAACGGGAAATCAGAGGAGAAAGGAAAAATTATACAGATAGAAGGAGAGAGAGAGAGAGAGAGAGAGAGAGAGAAAACGAGCTCTGGGCGGAGGAGCGACGTGTATGGGCTGCGGCCGAGCTCTCGGCCCCGGTACGACGACTACTACTGATGCAAGCGCGAGTTTCCTGCTCGATGGCCACTAGTCAGCGAGTTTCAGAGAGAGAGGGAGCTAGACAGGGATATTGCGAGGCGAACATATATCTATATACAGCAGCTACAGCCGTGGAAGCGCTGTATATGCCGCTGGCTATCGCCTTTCCCCCACTTGCGCTCCCCCCCGATTCTCTCTTTCTAGTCTTCACTATTTTAGCTCCCCCCCTACTTTTTCTCTGAAGTGCCTATTACTGGCTCTCCTTTCTTATACTTTTATTATGCATGAAGCCTTGTATTGAGTAATTGAGTATCGGCGATGCTTTTTTGAAAAAATGAATGACAATTTGTTACATGACGGGGCGAGTTTGATTTGTTGCTGCAGATTTCTGAAAGGCTGCAAATTTGATTATGATTGAAAAAAAGTAGATTTCCATTGCTACACTATAGCTATATCATCTGTATAGTACTGAAAATTAGAAATCATTGCGTAGATGGCACTATTGTTCCTGTGGTGGCTCCGCCTGGATCGAGGATTGGAGAGGAGAGAGTGGTGCACAAGAAACTGATTTTTGTTGTAAATGCATTGATTGCATTCAAAAATTAGAAAAAGTTCATTCTAGATTTAAGAAGATAATTAAGAGTGCTCATGTTTAATTCAGCAGTTTAAACACGAAAGAATCTGACTGAATTTTCAAAGTGATAAGTTTCAGTTTTAGAGGTTATGTTTGACTGAAGCATTGTTACAGTTTATAGCTTGGTCTATTAGGAAACGTAGATATTTCAAAGTTTTATTTTGAATTAAATTTTACAGTTTAAGTAATTTTATTTAACTTTATTTAGAACCGAATATTTAGGCTGAAAAAATGGCATCTGCTAGATCAAGACGTGTCAATGCTGGCAATAAAATGGCAAAACTCCTCAATGAGGAGGAAGAGGATGAATTCTACAAAACAACTTACGGTGGTTTTGACGAGAATGAACAAGACAATGACTACAAGTTAGTTTTGCTGAATAGAAATAATTATTTAATTGAAAAATAAAATGGTGGTTAACATATGACTTGTTTACAGGCAAGAAGCTGAAGTTGAAGATGAGGTGGATTCAGATTTCAGTATAGATGAAAATGATGAACCAGTGTCAGATCAGGAAGTAGAAGAGAAAAAGAAGAGGAAAGGAGTTTTTACAAAAGCTTATAAAGAACCAGCAAAGCCTTCTTCGTCAAAACCTAAAGAAGTGCCAAAGAAAAAGAAAACAAGGAATCAAAGAGTAGCTCGGATATTCATTGATAATATAGGTAAAATAATACACATAATTTTAAATTCCTTTCTTATAAATATTTTTATTATGAATTATTTTTGCATGCAGAAAGGAAATCAATTCGTCGATCAACTGCTGCAAAGTCAGCGGCAACTTTAAAAAGATTAAAAGAAAGAAATGAGGACCAAAGGAAAAAAGTAAAAATTGTAAGACATGATGACTATAAACCTACACAAGAAGAATTATTAGAAGAGGCACTTTTAACTGAAGAAATTAACTTAAAATCATTAGGTAAATTATATGATACTGTATATAAAACCTCTTTATAACCTTATTCTAAATTTATTTTTGAACTGACAAAGATTTTTCCATCGGTCTTGCAGTCTAATCAATTAAACCAATATTAATGGGCAATCAGATTGCCCTTATTTAGAATTTAGGGTAGAGGGATGGGTATATAAGGAGGTTAAACACGCTTTTCATTTCATTCCCTGAGGAGCCAGAGCGGGTTCGAAACGTCGGAAATTTTTGGTGGTGGGGGGCGGTCAGATTGTCCTTTACTAATAAATGTTTTTTTTCAGGTTTAACTATAAGTTTATTTTAGATTCTGCGGGGGTGATTATAAACAAGGGCAATCTGATTACCCATTAATATTGATTTAATTGATTAGACTTTAAGACCAATAGAAAAATCTTTGTCAGTTTATAGTAGATTATAGTCGACATAAGTAATATTTCTTAAGGTTTATTTTTGAAATTATAGAAAAATATCAGAGATTGGAGAACGAAAAGAAAAATGCAAGAACAGTTCGCAAAACAAATGTAGGTCCTATGATAAGGTATCAATCTTTATCTATGCCAGTAATGGTGTTATCAAATTCTAACAAAGAAAAGGATTCAAAAACTAATGTTAGCACGGGTGATAATGAAGTTATGGACGAATCTACGGATACAGAAAATAAGAGGTATTTATTTATTTCATTTTCTTTAAAGTTTATCTTCAAATAAATTAATATTTTTACATGTTTGTTTATTCAGCAATGCAAATGATAAAAGTAGTGAAGACACAACGAAGGATACAAATGCAGTAGTAAAAGAAAGAAGTTTTGATTGCATAGAAACAAATGGTTATTATGAAAGAACTTTTGTTACATTTGAGAATGTGCAACAGTTTAATGGTATATTCAAAAAGAAAACAGCCCCAAGACCAGTGTTAAAATCTCTCTGTGCAATCACAAGGTAATAGAGTAAAAATCAAAAATTAAACCATTTTCTCTTTTCTTAAATAACATTGCAACTTTAATTTCGCAGGTTGCCAGCAAAATTCCGTGATCCTATGACCCAGTTACCTTACAGAAACGTACAAACATTTCGCCTTTTAAGAGATGCTTATTATCAACAGCTAGATGCTCAATCAGATGCTAATGATCCATTGATAACTCCAGAATTGGCACGCTGGTTAGAGTGGAGGCAAAAGAATAATCAGAATTCGCAGAGAAGCACAGTGCGTCTTGAACCTGCGTCGGCATCTTCTACTCCATAACTTATGTTTTTTGTACATAAGTAGTTCGTCATTTTTGTATTATACCTTCATTAGATTCATCAACTTAAATTAAAAAAAGAAGTAAAAAAACTTACTCTTGTAAATAAATGTATATGTCGTGTATATTGTAATGTTTGCCTCATCAATGGCAGAATTAATCATAGTGTATTTTTACTTTTATAATGCGCGTAGATAAAAATATCTGCAAAATAAAAAAACAGCCTGAATAAAGTTAATATTAAATGAAAAAACTTAGAATACTTCTACTCCTACGAAATAAAATTACTCATGAACAAATTCATTAAAAAAAAAATGGTTATTAAACAATACAGCGATTAACAATAAAAGGTTAGAGAATTACGCATAACGTAGTGTTTTTATAACGGTGATTTTAATTCATCCCAGTGGCATTGCTCTTGCCTAAAGCATTACGATAAGTACTTACTTAAAATTTTTTTGTTTAATCTTTTGTGTGGGTGCACAAAAGCGTTAAGTCATTTCAATTTATACAATGCTTTCTTTCTCGCATCCAAGATTCTCTCCTCTTTGTTTATCTAATGTTATTTTTTTTATTATTTTACTTTTTGTCTACAATTTCACTCGAATAAAATATGTGTGTGGATCGCGAGCGACAAAGTAGTCGATTCTCACAGCTCGAAGCTTTCCACCGTGCGACGCTATACGCTGTAATACGTCATGATTACGCGAGTAAAAAGGACATTTTAAATATAGCAAGTACTCAAAATAACATTATCGTCCTCGTGTCATCGTTGTCGTCGTCTTCGTCTTCAATCCGAGTCCCATTACGCATTTCAAGGCAATAATAAGAACTACACTCTAGGATTCCTTTTACTTGTTTTCATTTATCATCATTATCATTCCTCAATAAATACTTCGCATTATTCGAAAAATCGATAAAGCCTCTTGTAAAAAATAATGCAATTTTAAAGCACATAAAGACATGGGGTAGCCATCGATTTAAAATAACGTAAGGTCACCACCTTCTTTATTTAATTTTTTTGTTTACTTCTATGTTTTTTTTTTATTAAATCTTGAAAATTTAATTTTTTCTTGCAATCTATTATGAATCGAATCAATCGAATCAATCGCTTCGACATACGTCGTGCAACGTTAAATCCATCGCATAAAATTGAGAATTTTCGTTTCTTACAAAAAGCTTTTCCAAAGCAAACCTTCAACGCATCAGGTATAAAAAAAATATTTGAAATTCCTTTGCTAAAAATTAACTTATCATATAAGCCCGCAGAGTAAAAAATTGAGTAAAGCCCTCGCGACGTTTTTCGTTTTTATATTATCGTTTTTTTTTATTAGAAAGTTTAATGTAATTCTGCTTCTGCCACCCATAATTTATCACAAACAAAAAGAAATTACTTTCAAGATTTACAGAACACGATTTTTTTTTCTTTGCCATTTTTTATATAACAATTACGTGAGAGCGAGACGATGTAAGCAACTTGGGGTTGGAGATTTGAGGATGACATCTATCTGGCTGTT
This sequence comes from Megastigmus dorsalis, assembly GCA_900490025.1. Lineage (NCBI taxonomy): Eukaryota > Metazoa > Arthropoda > Insecta > Hymenoptera > Megastigmidae > Megastigmus > Megastigmus dorsalis. Next base: position 98,847 of record UELU01143629.1, read on the forward strand.
GTTAGCTGTTTTCCCTCGTGTTTCTTTTTCTTTTTCTCTTTCAACAGATCATTCAAACGTAAACCCTCGGATTTTCTCGACTCATCCACTAACATAGAATTTGATGTGCACGGCTTGGCGGCCAGCGGCCACGTGTTTTGTTTTGGTTTCCTCATAAATATATTACATATTACAAATTGTTTATATATTCATGATCACATTATGCGTTGAGAAGAAGAATTATTATATGTATTACAAAGAAGCGGTAATACAACATTTAATTATCAATAACATAATATATGCGTATCTGTCTGCCCTCGCATTCTTCTTTTTTGCTTTTTTTTTATACTTTTACTTTTATCATGTGTGACGCGTGTGATTCACGTGTGTATCGCATATGTTCGCTTCACATACGCATAGAAGGCGAATGTTCTTAGTGTACATTTTATTACATATGCGTAGATGAGCGAACGAAAAATGGACAGAGAAAGAGTAGAAGAGAGAGGCGCGGGAATGATAAATTGATTAAATCAGACGAATTTTCATTTTTGCGGGGGTTTATAGAGGACAGAGTGCATGGGCCTTGTATCTTTTCTTTCTTTCTTTTTGTTCAGCGTGTCTGTTTTTATGCATTCAGTATCTGCTCGTGTATTTTGTCCATCTGTAAATCTGTATGTAATTCTGTAATCTGCATAGGTGTATTTGACTTGCATGTATAATTCACTCTTTACGCCACCGTGTAATCCGAGAGACCCACTTAATCGGTACGAGTTTAGGCGAACTAAAAAATTTGCGTTTCGTACGCGTGCTTCTTTATTATTTTATCTATGTTTTTCTCATTTCCCAGTGGATAATCTGCGGTATCCTCTCGCTTTGGTGGGGCTGGCAAACCCTTCTAGCATACGAGATTATAGGCCCGTACACATAGTCTTGGCTCTCGTGCGTTTACGCACCCGCTACATCTACCAACGGCCTCCACTCCTCTCGTCCCTCTCTCTGTGTCTCTTTCGCTGCATCTGAAACGTCAGATCAACGGATATTAAAAACTCATTGTATAATAAAGTCATATACATGTAAGGCTTACAATTTTGTGCTTGCAATAAAAAAAGTATCCAATAAGTTTTCAAAAAGTTAAACTTTATATAAACAATAATGTGTAATATGTTCTATATAGTAGTGTAAATAATTCTTAGAATTAACAAGGCAAAATTACGAAATAAGAAGCTCACTCGTAAAGCAAATCACTTGTTAAAATAACACCACGTCACTGGCAGCACTGTTTACGCATTCCTTCAGAACTCATTGTTGGCTTAACATCGATTGGTTCTACATTTTGTGGTCGAATCGTGTCTCCTTCAGGAGGGTCTCTTATTTGTTTCTGAGAAACGATTCTGTATATCTCTGAAATATTATCCATGAATTAATAAACAAATAATCAAATGTAATCGGTAAGATAATAAAAGATGTTGTGTAAGTACCTGTTAAAATATTTTGAAATGCTGTTTCAACATTGGTTGAATCTAAAGCTGATGTCTCTATGAAGGAAAGACCATTTTTCTCAGCAAACGTTTTAGCCTCATCTGTCGGCACAGCTCGCAAATGCCTTAAGTCTGACTTGTTGCCAACCAGCATGATAACAATATTCTGATCAGCATGGTCGCGTAATTCTCTTAACCATCTTTCTACATTTTCGTAAGTTAAATGTTTTGCAATGTCATAAACCAGTAATGCCCCTACTGCACCACGGTAATACCTGTGATTTAAAATTAAAATGATAAAAATTTATGAAACTGAAAGTGACTCATTAATTGTATAATAAAAATAAAAATTTATCTTACGCAGATGTGATGGCACGATAACGCTCTTGTCCAGCAGTGTCCCATATCTGAGCTTTGATCGTTTTGCCGTCTACTTGTATACTTCGTGTTGCAAATTCTACACCAATAGTAGACTTGGATTCGAGGTTAAATTCATTTCTTGTGAAACGTGATAGAAGATTACTCTTTCCTACTCCAGAATCTCCAATGAGAACCACTAAAAAGGAAATAAAAATAATAAAGTAAGAAATTTTATATTTTATACATTATTTTTGGCTAATCAACAAAGTGCTTCAATAATCCTATCACGTGAATGACATCATGGCTTCAATTGTCTTGAAATCGAATATTCAAATTAGTCAATTACTGACCATCAAAGAAATTCTTAAACTATTGACACTGATCATCCATCTGACACATGGTGACAAAGTAGGAAGTGCCAGTGAATTTCGAGAGCAACTGATATTGTCATCAATCTGATTTCGAAAATAGTCAGTATATCTGAGGAATTAAGTAATCAAATAAGCTTTATTAGTTTTACCGTTAACAATTATTAGTTCTTAGTTTTAACATAATTAAAGCATGGAAAAAGTCGTTTTAATCTTATTGTCAGTGAAATATTGAGAAAATTTTTACTTTTAAGAATCTTTTGTTAACAATGCACTGAATCATTCTGAATCAGCATCAACAATAACTCAAAACAAAGGAACTGTCAAGTGACCATGATTACATATAGATAATAAAAGGTAGCAATAATAAAACCAGTGTTTCTCATATCCTTACATTCTCTAAAAAAATTCAACATATAATACAAACACATTGAGCGTTTAAAACTAAAATATCTCTATGTCGTGCTCTAAAACAAATTGGATATTATCAGTGATATATAAACACTGCTGGATCATTAACGATCAGTGCAGGTCAATCCATGGTATCGCTGCTTCATCCTTGGAGCATGGCATACTCTAAAAAAGGAATAGAGAGAAAAATTCGGGCTCTTCCAACATAAGGCAATGACATCATCGTCATCAACAGTCGGAGGCGTTCTCACGTCTCTCGCAACAACTGCACACTCTCAAGCTCAACCGCGAGTAAACGTGGAAAGTCGTGCACCTAGTTCGTATACTGTGCTATAGGGAAGATCAAGCACGGCGTATCAAGTCGGAATATTAATTAAGCGTCGTCATCCAGTCTCGACCAGAAGAGAGCCAAGAGACCGGACGTTGACAAGTTTGCGTGTGTGTGACGTGCCTCCTCCTCGTTCTCTCTCTTTCTTCCTCCCCCTCTCTCTCTCCCTCTTCAATGTCAAATGGATTCGTTTACGAGAGAATGAGAACAGATCAACTGTTAAATTCACGTTTGCGACGCCGATAAACGATATTTTCAGTTATCCATGTACTTGTTTCCCGGCCGCTTCCTCTTAGTCATTCTCCGACATAGCGAAAAATATTGCGATCGATCAGATGCGAGTTCGCGCGCTCGCGATTGACGAAGGATAGGAGACACCGAAGAGAGAATTGAGCGTACAGACACACACAACAACAATAATATATAACGCAGCGAAAAGAAAAGATTCGCAAAAGTACATCTTGCGGGGTGTACCAGTGCGCGACAAAAAAAAGTTACCATTACCTTTGAACAGATAGTCGTATTCATCGTCTCGAGTGCCCATTTCAAAGTCAGAAGCGACAGAACTCCTCTTCTATTCCTCTTCCTCTTGGACGTACGGTGCACCGATCTCTCGCGAATGTCTCTCTCCCTAAGAAAGAGAGAGAGAGAGAGAGATAGAGATAGCGAGAGAAAGAGATAGAGAGAAAGGAGAGAGACAGACAGAGTAAAGAGAGCAAGAGAGAAAGGGGGAGAGAGACGGAGTTTCCTTCACTGTATATTTATATACAAAAAAGCAGCGGCAGGGAGAGAAACACACACAAGTCGAAACTCCTGTAAATCGTCACACGGGGGTTGGAGAGAACTATGTATCCTGGGATGTTTCTCCAACTCGCTCTCTCTCTCTCTCTCTCTCTTGCACACGCACACAAGAGGCAAGTCGAGAGGAAGGCGTTGCAGGGCTGGCGTCTGCGGTGCTCGGGTGCGAGGTGACGGATGACAAGTCTCTCGTACTAGCGCAAAATCAAATTGTCACGAACGTGTATACGCGCTGCGGGTCACACGACGAATTAATATTTTCCTTTCTTTCAATTTAACTGTACAATATGGCCTCCTTTCTACACGCCCCTCTCCAAAAGCTGAAAAGTGTTGCCCGGCCGCGACGCATGCGCCGCTAAACTCGCGAGTCGCGGATCGCACTCAGAATATATATAGGTATAGGTGCACATTCTGCGCTTGCGCACGACCCGGAGGATACATCACTCGCTGTTTATTCTCACATTTCTACCTATAGATATATACGCATCGTAACACGCGGCCATTGACGAGACGAATTCCACGTAGAACTCTGGCGTGTGCGCGCTCCCATCGTGCAATTTATTTCTGGCGCGAAAATTTGGAAATCGTTTATATCGGTGTGTTCGCCAATCGGCCAATGCCCGTACTTGGACTGAAGTCTGAACAATGAACGTCTTAATGTATAGTGGACATATGCTACTGTCGTTTTGAGCCTTTTATAAGAGATTTATTTACGATAATGCAGAGGATCGCTTGCCTTTTTAAAAGCGAAATTGCATTATTGCAATGACATTTTTCCGGCTGCGCTTTGGCAGAGATTACCGTAAGATGGCGCAGAATGCGGGAGAAAATGCAGCTTCCTCTCTAGGATTTTTTTTCAAATGTGCATATAATCGAACTTGAACTTAGACTGAAGGTCGATCTTGGCAATGTTCAGATGCTGTATGGCCATCGCGCTGAATTCAAGTGCCGCATCATTGTTTACTTACTTGAAAATAAAGCATAAAAGGCTTTAGCGGTCGAAATTTTACGGGCTCTAAGGTCTTTTTTATTCTCCTTCTATCAACGCCATTTTGAGAAATTTATACCGCTCCGAAATATATAACACGTATTTCAGAGCGGCCGCGAATGAGCTCTGCAACTCCGTGATGCGCGGTCTGCTTGTTCTTTTCCTTAGGATGCGACGGTAAATTAGTTTACTAGTTTTTGTTGGAATTAATATGCACATCGTTGTTGAGGTAAAGAACGCAACGCTGATGACAATTGACAGGCAAGTTAAAAAACTTCTTTTTCTTACCAAGTGTATTAATTTTCTTAATTGTTCGTAAAAAAAATGTGCATTATGACTTCGGTTTTTTTGTTTGTATCTAATTATTGTAGTTTACTTTTTTTTTTTTGTAAGATGGTAAAATGTTACGTTTCTTTGAAATGACAATGACGTTAATTAATTACGATCTCCATAAGTAATTATTTTTAGGGTTAGTGTAATTAACCTTCTAGAAAAGCATGAAAATACTGTCATAAATAAATCTTTTTGTTCCTTCTACGCATTTGTAAATTTTAATACTATAAATATATAACTTTAATTATATAAATTTTTGACAATATGTCAAATTTTTTACTTCTTAAACATTTAGAAATATTTCTGTAAATTCTTAGTTCAAAATGTTTGCATGCAGGCTAAGAGAACATATAAGAATTGGATATTTTACAGATAATAAATGTCTAAGATTGCCATTTTTTATCATTTACTGAAGACCATTCATATTTCATAGAATAGCTAAATCAGTAACTATCATTAGATTTTTTTACAACTATGATTTAAAAATAACCTTACTGTTCTTTATTTTCAACATTAAAAAATGGTACAAAAATAATTTATGATTAATTTTAAAATTAATTTTTCAGGTTTAGTACAACAGTATATTATTACTCTCAGTATTTCTGAAAGAGAACTAAAAATTCATGTTTGAATTTATATTTATGATCTGTGATGAGTACTTAAAGATAACTGGTATCTTCACTTGTGAATGTAAGTCTTTTAAAAGTGTTTCTGAAGTGTTGTTTTGAATTTTTGATATTGCATTAATAAATATGTTTTTTTGTCAGCATCACAAGTGAAGAGAGAAGAATCTCAACTATCAAATTGACATTGGTGAGCAATAACAAACCTCATTTAGAAAAGAGAGTAGAGTTTGAATTGTAATTACTTATATTACAATTATGGCAGCAAAGGTACAGCATTATGATCCTCCAAGTTCTGCAAGCTCTGAAAGTGATGACTGTGAACAATGTATAGATGATAAGGAGATATTTTTTTCGGATGAATTGTCTGAAGATTACCGTCGAGACATGGGCACTCCTACACCTGCTTCTCCAAGACCTCCATCTGCTGGATCTCAAAAGTCACCACATTCACGTAGACAAAGGACAACGAGTTGTTCTCAATCCAATAAAAAGACTGCTGCAGAGTCAATACTTCAGAGTAAGACTAGAACTATATATACAGCAGGCAGGCCACCTTGGTATAACTCGGCTGGACAGCAAGTGGAACCTTTTGTAATAGGTATATGTGGTGGTAGTGCATCTGGAAAGACCACAGTTGCCACTAAAATTATAGAATCTCTTGATGTACCATGGGTGACTTTGCTTAGTATGGATTCATTTTATAAGGTTTTAAATGAAAAACAGCATGATATGGCAGCTCGTAATGAATACAATTTTGATCACCCAGATGCCTTTGATTTTGAATTGCTCAAAGTTACATTGCAGCGTCTCAAGGAAGGAAGAAAAGTTGAAGTACCTATATATAATTTTGTAACACATAGCAGAGAATCTAGAACTAAAATGATGTATGGTGCAAATGTAATTATATTTGAAGGAATATTGACTTTTTATGATGCTGAAGTGTCTAAAATGTGTGACATGAAGGTCTTTGTTGATACCGATCCAGATGTAAGATTAGCTCGTCGCTTGAGAAGGGACATTTCACAAAGAGGCAGAGATTTAGATGGAGTATTAAAACAATACAGCACCATGGTAAAACCTTCCTTTTATTATTACATTGCTCCCTCAATGGTTCATGCTGACATTATTGTTCCTCGTGGAGGTGAAAATGAAGTGGCTATAGAATTAATTGTACAGCATGTTCATACACAACTGCAACTAAGAGGGTTTAAATTAAGAGAAGAACTGGCTCATTCATATATTGGTCAGCCACTTCCTGGTTCATTGTACTTACTTCCTGATACACCACAAATCAGGGGTTTACATACATTTATACGTAACAAAAATACACATAGAGATGAATTTATATTTTATTCAAAACGTCTTATTCGTTTGGTAATAGAATATGCATTATCGCTGTTACCATTCAAAGAAATTACTGTTGAAACTCCACAAGGTGTATTATATTGTGGAAAAAGAAGTGCAACAGACAAGATATGTGGAGTTTCAATTTTAAGAGCTGGTGAAACTATGGAACAAGCTGTAAGAGATGTATGTAAAGATATAAGGATCGGAAAAATTTTAATACAAACCAATCTACAAACTGGAGAACCTGAATTGTATTATCTTCGTTTACCTAAAGATATAAAAGATTATAGAGTAATTTTAATGGATGCAACAGTAGCAACTGGTGCAGCTGCAATGATGGCTATAAGAGTACTTCTTGATCATGATGTTGCTGAAGACAATATTATGCTGGTTTCCTTACTTATGGCTGAGTCAGGAGTACATTCGATAGCTTACGCCTTTCCCAATGTAAAAATAGTGACTTCTGCACTCGATCCGGAAATAAATGAAAAGTTCTATGTACTGCCAGGCATTGGAAACTTTGGCGATAGATACTTTGGAACTGAGCCATCATCAATCGCTGATTAGTTTTTGAATACAATTAGTTTTTTAAGATGTGCCAATCTGATAGAGGTGCGAATATTTTAAATTCTATTCATTTATATAAAAGAACTAATTGTTTTAATTTGAATCATTTTATGAAAAATTGTTGTAAATAAATTTAAAAAAAATCTAGAACATTAAGTAATTGATTATTTATTCTACTTGTTACTACTAAAAATATTACGTTTATTTTCAAATTATTTATTGAATTATTTGTATAGTATACGTAACAGATCTTATTAGTGTAAAATACAAAAAAATCATACAGAATATCTTTGTTTTAGAAAACTAATAAAATTTATAGGAAAATTATATGAATTAAGCATCTTTTATATATCTTTTACTTATTCCTTTTCAAATTAAGAATAATTAAAAGAACTATTTGAATACAATGTAAAAAGTGTTTAAATCTGAAAGTTAAAATACTATTGAACATTAATTTTATTACAACTGCCATTTTCATTGTTAACTTATTTTAATTTATTATATAATATGATTTTAATATCGACAGTTTCAGAATTTTAACAAAGAAAAATTTTCTGAAAAAACAAATATCTCAATATACGGAAAATTTTGTAGAAGAAATATTCCAAAATGTTTTAGTGCTTGATAAACCCGTAATTACTCATCTAAAATTTACGAAATAGAAGACGTAATAGTCGGGGTCATAATTCATAAAAATTGGTTTTAACTTATACGCACATGCGAGAGGAATTAAGAAAGCACGTGCATAACTGAGTCGCAAAAACATGTGCTTTCAGAGCATGTGTGCTATCAGTGTCGTGTGCATCATCATCGCGCAATAACGAGCAACACAAGCAGTCCTGCACGAATCAAATCTGCTGTTAGATGGCGATAGTAATAATTTTACGTATTTTTTATATTATAATGAAGTTGTTATTGCTTGCATTTTTATATACGGTGGTTTTTTTATAAAGATAGGATATATATAAATTTTCTTTTTGTTTTAATTCATATTGATAAATTTTCTAAGTAATTTTTGGTAGATTCAACTATATAATTAAAATCATTCTTGGTTTATCAATATGATGATTATTACAAGTTTAACTATTTAATAAGAAAATTTTAATAAAATCGATTTAATTTACAGTATTTGCAATGTTGCATTCTAAATTTTGTATTTTATACTAAATTTAAATATTTTTGGTATCTACACTGTAAAAAGTCAAAAGTAAAATTACCAGTTCCAGACTAGGTAATTATCCGACCTACTTCCAGACTAGTTAATTTGCGAATTTGGAGTGTAAAAGTACTAACCACGCGATGCGATTTTACAGGCGATTTTACAGTCAAGTAACAGTCACGAACGCGTAATTTTACTTCAAGTTCCGTAAATTTACAACAAATATATTAATAATACTATCGCATAAAATCACTACATTGAAACTAGGTCCGATTATTACCTATTTCCAGAAGTGTAATTTTACAGCCAGCTATTTAATACACTGAAGACTGGTAACAGTTATAATTTCAGTGTATCAATTTCACTGCTTTGAGTACTGTGATTCGAATACTAGCCGCCAGTAATATTCATTAGGACTTTTTACAGTGTATATAAAAATTACCTTTAAAAAGGTAAAAATTCTGGCAAGTATGATTCTTTCTTTTCCAGCACAATTAAATTTATTTTTGAACCAAATCCTATTTAAAAAAAATTATATATACCAAGTATATAACATTTATTATAAATACTTATTTTACTGAAAATATCTATTGTTAGACTGAAGGTAGATATAAAAAATAATAACTATGATTATAATTAATAAAAGTACAAATGTTGCTAAGTCTGATTGCAATACAATTGATTGAGTACTTATTTTAGTATTATTATTATACTGTTGTTGTACGTAAATACATTGAATTACATGATTTAATAATTAAATATTCAACTCTAAATTTTCCGCAATTCGTGAATAGAAGAAAATATACTTATTCGCTTATCTTAATTATTATAGTAATAAAAATACATGTAAATGTTGTGTTTGCATATTATCTACGTATGCAAAATGTAAAATGAATCTTAATACGATAATGAAAGTATATTTATTTTCTACATACATACAATTCGTAAAGCAAAATTTCTGCCCAAGAAGAAAACCGTCGAAAACCGAGACCGTTTAAATATTTATGACAATTGCAAATCTATTCGTCTAAAAGTGAATTATAAATAATATATTGTTATGCTAATTCGATATATAGTTCGCATTTGATATTTGACATTTATAGTTCGCCCTGTACAAATACATTCTGGATGAGTCATTATTATTCCTCTTAGTAGTTTGTTCAACAATCGAAAATTCAAATGTTATAGGCGTCCAAGTACTCCGTTATATACGAGTTTGGAAAAAGGATCAGAGCCTGCATAGACTGCAGCCCCCCAGACACGCGCATTGCAAGCGCATTCCGTGAAAAAAAGAAGCGAGCTGCACGTTTCTGCCTATATAGCTATAAGGGGCAGCTGGTGGTGTGTTGTAAAGGCTGTGCTGCGTCGTCTCGCGCGGCCTGTGTGCGGGGTCGAGCACGGACGACGATCGAGGCTGCTTTAGCAAGAGCTCCCCGCATGGGAAATCGTCGCGATCGTCATCCCGTCTGCCGCACCGCCGCAGCAGCCGCGAACGACATCGACCGCGGTTACGTACCCCAGTTACTCCCGGAAGAGAAAGAACCTCGGACAACCGGCTTGTCCTCGACTCCTGCTGCAGCCGATCCTTAGCTTCATAGGTTAGGGCTCTGCCTATATAACACATACACACGTAGTCGAGGTCGAGACGCGCGCTCTTATAACTTGGCGTTAGAGCAACAGAGAGAGACAGAGAGAGACAGAGAAAGAGAGAGAGAGTCAGACTGTGCGTGTAAGAGAGAGAAAGAGACAGGATTGGCGCAATGGGTAATCAAGTGGCTCGTGGAAGTGCCAAGAAGACCGGCGGCGCCAAGCCTGTAACGCAGGATGTCAAGAACTCGATGGAACAACAGCAGCAGCAGCAGCAGCAACAGCAGCAGACTGTCCAGGCGAAGAGTGCGATGTCGCGTAGCTCCTCCGGTGCAGACATACAAAACAGCTCGCACACCCAATTTTTGCCAATCGACAGGCTCGCCAAGGTAATACATTTTTGCGCTCTGACTTTTTTTGCTACGCCTATGCTCGTTTGCTTTTTTTGCATCTGGAATTTTTTCTTCTTGATTTAATGATTTTTGAATATTCATGTGCTGCACAGTTGTTTCTGTAATTTATTTATGCCTAAGAATTTTATGTAAGAGCAATGTGTTCCTCAGATATTTTGCCATACCTTATTTTACGTATTACCTTATCAGTTTAACAACTCAATGATGTTATCAAATCATAAATGATAGAACTTTTTTACTTGTATTTATTTGTTTTTATACAATGATTGCGCTTTGATTCACTAATATGATGCTCTCATCCTTTTTGATAAGAACACTATGGTTATACTCTATAATTTGTAACATTTTGCTTCCATTTATTTTATTCTTTATTAAAACAATATATGAAGTGTAAAACATGATTTTTTTAGATTTGGAGTATCTTTATCTCTATTGCACCTGACATCTTATCTATACATTAATTCTTGCATTAGCTTTTTAAACATTATTTGTCTAATTTTATATAATATAGTGTATATTTTAATTACAGATTTATTTGAAGAATTAAAAGAAATTTCTTTTGCAGATCCTAACAGAACTTGCTCAAAAAGAGGAAGCAGTAAATGGCATAACACAAACAATTTTTCGAAAATATTTATTTCCTCATTACTATGAGTTGGCTGATCGATTATTTGCACATTTACATACTTCATCAAAAGCTACAACAGCTCATCTCGGACAATCTGCATTTAAACAGCAAGCTGAAAAGTTTCTTGCTATTATGAATGATCAAATGGTTTTGGAGAATTATATCAAAATGTTTTCAGAAAATAAGGATGAGAGCGAAATTACTCCTGATGGCCTAAGAGAGTTACTTATGGTTTCTTATAGATTAGCTATGAGTGCAAGTGGAGGTGGCTCATGTGCACAATTACTTAATACAGTTTCTGCTGTTGTTACTGCATGTGTAAGTACAACTTTAAAAAAAATAACAAAGTGTGAGGATATCAACATTAAGATTATTTTTTCTGCAATTTTAGTTTCATGGTAAAGATACGTTATCGGTCAGTTATGTTAGTAATTGGCTGTGGCAAAATTGTCCACGTATTGTACATGGAATGCACAGATATGTTATACATATTTTAACTACAGCCTACCGCAGTGGTAAAACTTTAATGTCAAGTGAGCAATCTGGACCTCATTTGGTTCCTTCAACACCTGTATTAGATCAACCAGATAATACTGATTTTTCGGAAACATTATTACCCATCAGCCATGTATGGCTATTAGCGGCTACTATACCTCACTGTTACACAAGGGTAAATTTTTCATATGTATTTTGGTGTTTGTTAATTTATTCTTTTTTATTTAGTTGTGTTTAATTCATTTTTTGTATAAGTTGATTATTAGTAGTAGTGAATTAACAGATATAGATTTAATCAAATTAACAAAATACTTACTAATTATCAACAGTCATAAACTAATTTTATGTTAACCCTAAAAGTAGTTGTGATAATTTGAGTTAGTTATAAAATAATAAATACCAGAAAAAAGATGATTCCTGGCTTATGAAAAGTGCTTATAAACAGCCAAAAATTCATATAAAGTACAGGGAGCTGCTAAACCAATTGATCATCTATCAGTGTCATTAGTAACTTGATGTAACTTAAGTGCCTGGGAACAAGGAGTCATTTGGAATTTTTGGGTTTGTTGTAACGAATTTAACTGCATGTTACACTAGCTTATTAATTTCTTCTAAATTAAAAGAAAAATCATAAATCTTGACTGTAACATAAATGTTGAGTCAACTACTCTTATCATGTAAGTAATACATTTCTTCCAAAATACATGGTGGCCATACAACCTGAGTATTCAAAATTTAAATATTCAGAACTGTTTTTCGACTTTAATTTAAATTTAATGGGTTTTTATTCAGTTCAATGAAATGTTTTTCATATTTAGAAAAATGATATTATAGTTTAATAGTTTAATGGCTGCTATGTATGTATGCCCTCAACTGGCTATCAATGTTATGATCTACATGCACGTTGCAATGGTTTGAATTTCTTCTAGTGTTATGAATGAATATTTTCTACTCAACTTTATCTTGAACGATAATCAATGCAATTCTAAATCTACACAAATTCTAAATTTAAAAAAGAAAAAAAAGCTAACATAAAGCATACAATTCATTAAAGAGTGTTACATACCAAATCGTTTTAGCATAAATTTTTATTTAATCGACTTTTCTACAGACAGAAGAGGATCCGCACAAAGACAGCATGCACGCATTGATCACGAAGATGTCAGGGACCGTGTGTCCGCGTCACTGGACTCTACTTTACAACAGCAGTCAGCACGGCACCGGCATCAATCGTTTCCTGCACCACGTGCTCGGATACAAGGGACCGACCCTGGTGTTCATACGCGGTGTCAGCGACACCGACGACCGTCGTCACTACCCGACTTACTGTGTATGCTCGGCGGTAGAGTGGCGCGAGTCGCATCTTTATTGGGGCAATGAAGACTCGATGGTTATCGAGCTACTGCCCAACTACAGAGTCGTGGAGAAAGGTAGCAAACTTTTGTACTTAAACACCAGCATCCGTGGATATCCGCAGGGTTTGCGAGCTGGCGCTGATCCCCGAAATCCCTGCGTCATCATCGATCAGTCGTTCAGCGAAGTCAATTTCGCCGGTGTGCCTTATCAACTGTCCAGTCTTGAAGTCTGGGGCTGCGGCGACACCAAGTCCAGGTATTGTTTGTTACCTGTAACTTCTTTTTAGTCGGTAGCCTTTGAATTATGTTCTACTTATATTTATATTTTTGTAATTATCTGTTATAAAAGTCTATGGATCAAAACAATGCAAATGGTCTTAGTGTAAAAATTCCTATAGATCTACTTATATTCCTATTAATGTAATTTATTAAATTAAAAAATGATTGCATTCTCACTTGCTTTTGGTCTCAAAAGAAAAATTATATGAAATTTTGGCAAAATAGGAATTAAATGCAAAAATTCATTTTCCCTCATTCTTAATTACTATCATTTTTAGATATAAATAATTATGATATTATATACAGATTAATTAAAAAATGGAATATTAAATACTTACACCTAGATAAGAAATGAGATGTGATCTACTTAATTTCTAACAATTTTGTTTTACAGAGAAAGACAATTGGAAATAAAGAAATGGCAAGTCAAGGAAGCAGAAAAACAAAGAGTCGTGAAATTGAGTACTTCCGAATGGTTAGTTCATCCAGATCGATACCTATTGGAATTGGCAGGAAGGCCTTCTTATAATAATTCCAGTAGCTAAAATCTATTGAATATTTTGTTGGAATCTGTATATATGTATATAATTAATGAACTTTTGCGATTCAGCGTCAAAATTTTAATATCAATTCTTTCTATATTGCGATTTAATTCACAAGCTACAGAATTTGTTTTTTGAAGAAAAGTTTAAAAATTGTTAACTTGAAAATGTTAAAAAGTGCATTGAAAGTTAAATGTAAAAAACATAATGCTCATATGTTAAATGCCTTTTCTGCAAAATATAAATAAAAATTATGACAGTTTTACTTACAGTGTATATTCATATGAAATTATCGTCCACGAGTTTGGCGGATGTGTCACAAGTGTATAATAATAGCACAAGTGACTAGTTACTAAACTATGCAATAATCACTTGTACTATTCAGTCTTATTGTACTAAATTTAGTAGTGCTTTTGCTTAAATTTTTTTACAATTAACTATTAATTTTTTATAAATAAAGTATTGAATTTTTAATAAAAAAATTTAGTAATGATAGCTAATTAAACTTGTAGTACAAGGTAGTTAAAATATTGCAAATAATTTATTGAAAATATTAATTTTAAAAACCAAACTTTTGCTGAGTTTGATAAACCAAAGAATAGAAAGAATAAAATGAAATATTTTAGGCAATGTGAATGGATATCTAAAATAGTATATAATTTAACACTTTTATTATAATTATACGTAATTATTTTATTATATTTTCATATATGCATGAATTAAGAAATTTATTATTTGTGCAAAATATACATATATTAAATTATTGTTTCACTTAGGATAATATAGTTATACAATTATTTTTCATGTATATCTATTAATAGCTGAATATTATGCATAGTTTCTTTTTGAAAAGCCCGCGTACTTTTTTCAATTTTTTGTTATAAAAACTATAATTGCTTCGCTTTATTTCTCATTAATTACAAATATTTAGCTTCTTAACGTCTTTAAAATCATTATTTAATTATGGAATCACGAGATATGCAATAAATCTAATTATAAAATATTTAAAGAAATTTTTTTACACTGTAACACAGGCACTAATCTGTCTTCAGAAATAAAAAAAGATATCCACTAAAAATATAATCACACAGAGTATAGGGTATCACTTTATCATAAAAATTTTAAATATGAAAAATTTGTACACAATTATGGAATTATATTTAATATTATTTTACTTATGTTGTACAGAATGATCTTGGGCTGATCAATTTTGCTGCCTTGTAATTCGATCCTCTGCAATCAACTTTCATTTTATCTTTAGTGTCACGTTATATATAATCATCTTACTTTATTACAACACATTTATATGTTACAATGAAGTTTTATAGCTTAAAGTTTCAGGTAAAAAATTAAGGCCTTATACTTTTTGCTTTTCATACCTTCTTATACGCTTAAAAAAAGTAATCACAAAGATTGTTTTCATCTAGTTAACGTAAATAGTCTTCAAAAACTTAGAGCAATAGGCATCTCTATTGCTTTAGAATATAAAATATAATAATGTATACATTCAATACCATCATTCACAAAATGTAAAAGAATCTTTGCTTTAAAATTATTTAAAGAACAATTTATATTAACAAGTCAGCATAACGAAGTGCTACTAATTTTTATTTATAATATAAACAAGGTGATGCTGTGTTTTACTTTATAATTATATTTGTCGTTTATCGATATAAATAACAAAAACTTTATTTTTTTACACTCCCATTGTGATTTGTGATATATTTTTTTTTTTCGATAAAAAACATATATTTAACGAAAGAAAAAGAATGCAACGGGATCATTTGATTAACATAAAAATATAAGCACATCATCTAATCGCTGAGCGATGCATCGACAAAGTGCTAAATAGCAGAAAGTGTCTCACGGTCCATATACTTCCTCAAGGTACGCTTGTACTTGAATACCTTAAGACTTGATGCACCAAGTAAAAAAAAAAGATCAATCACAACACGAAATATAAATCTTCGAAAAATATTACACTAATCAGTGGCCTTCTTGAGACGACGATCCCTTCTGTCTATTTACATTTATATAAAATCTATCACGTACACATGACTTGGCTTATTCAATTCTGAGCTTACATATACAAGTATAAATTGTCGATGCATTGGGAAAGCGACACGTTTTCCTTAATAAATCATCCAAGCGCACTCTTATAAACCTATTACAACTCAAGTATCAATCAAAAAAAGTAAACGTAATCAAAAGCACAAGTTTTAAACATAAAGAATATTCTTGGATTACAGCTATCACTATCCAACGAGGTTTTAATCCTTTGTACATAAAATACAATTATTTGTCTGCTTTTTTTTTTACTTTGCAGGCGACTGTGGACTCATCCCTGGAAGAATGAGATCGGCACTAATCAGAGTCAGAGTCAGAGTCAGAGTCAGAGTCAGAGTCAGAATCAGAGTCAGAGAGAGAGAGAGGGGAGAGCTTTACTCGCCCGGTCTGCTCTGATCTGTCTGCTGATCCGACTGCAATCTTTCGATGCAGTATCGGTTGTACTGTCGATAAGGTGTTCGTGTTTGGTCATTGTCCGTAATCACGCGTGTTCTGTGTGGTATTAGATTCTCGTAGCGGCCCATTAGCCAGTCTTGACAAAGCCTATGCTGGGCGTCTACTACATTCTTGGTCACCCACTTGAAGTGCCACTGCTGGAATTTCGAGTTCATACTTTTGGTAACTAACTGATGGCTCTGCGAAGTCAAATTGAAACAAAATGATACATTGAAAATTACTGAGTCTCGATTGTGGATAAAAATACAGAGATCAGGAGAGAGAGGTTTGGGAATAGGCGTACCTGCTTTGCTTGTGTGAAACAGCCTTTTTTATAAAGGCTAGTTTCTTGATTGACAATGTAGAGTACGCGATAGTTGTTAATATTGAACGTACATTGCATTTCGTCGGAAGTAATGACAGATCCGTCTGTCGCTTCGGCTCCGGTATCGAACGCTTTTTTGTTGTCTTGACTGGAATGTAAATTCCATTTATTAGAAAATAATGTCAAAGAAAAAAAGTGGGTGAGCGGCACATGCGGCAAATATCCTATGACTCCCACAAATGAGGAATAAACAAACAAAACATTGAATCTACATAATATGGGTATACGTACTCAACTATCTTTTCAGAATTCACTGGATCGGGTGAGAAGGCCCTCGTCTTTCGAGCAGCCTGCTTTCGATATTGGCGTACGTTGCGGTAAAGATATACTCGTTTCCGACCTGCCAAACCCTTGCCTACAGAGCTCCATCCATTTCCATCAATCTACAACAGTTATCAGTTTCTTCGTCACTTAGTGCTTTTACAAATGACAGATGGGATGTGAAGGATATCCTGTTCTTACATATTACTAGAAAAATCATTGTCTTTTTTTAATAAGGATAAAGCTACCTTTGACTTTATTTCAATTTAATAAAAGATCATTCAATATTAGCAACGCATCTTCTAAGCTATAAAGTATCATAGTATAGTATAGTAAATAATAAAACAGAATGAAAAACTTGCATCACATAAATTTACAATACTTATTTCTAATATTTTCAAAGCAACTAATAAAAATTCTAGTTCTTATAAAGTTACTAAAGTCTATAGTGCACCAAACAGTAACGATGAGATTATAGCAGCATTCTTAATATTAAAAATCAAATTAAAATATACATTAAATGATTTCGTACAGTCTACCATGATTACCACGTGAAAGCAGGTTAAGGTTTTTGCATGCTCAATCGTAGTTCCGAAGGAAGATTGGAAGGAATGCAATGGGCGCTCCGTGATGGGATAGGAAATTGGTGACCTTCATAAACGAAGAGACGCGGACGAAGTCTCTTGCGTACACTACCTTCTACAAGTCTCATCCTGCTCTAATGCGTAAAACAATGCGTTAGGGAAGAAAGGATCTCATATACGTGTATATATTTATGAATTATGTATTAATTGTTATGAGCGCAAGTGTGACAACAGAAAAAATCATAAAAATCTTCGTCTCATTTTCAACACATATATATATATATATGCACCACCCGCTTTTCTACTAAGTACTGCGTTTAGTCGTGTAAAAAGTCTCACTAGTATATATGCCGTTTCTGAATCGACGTAGAGACATTTTAAAAAACTGTCGGGAGCTTAAGATTAACAAGTGTATTTAACCATCATTTGTTAAAGCAATTGTTTCCTTATTCTTTGTTTTCGGCAAATAAGGCAAGAATTGTCAATGTACAAATGGTCAATGCAATCATCACGTTTCTATTAAACTCAAATTGAACAAAAATATAGTGTCTGTGTCTAATGTGTTTAAAAAAGGTTCAGAAATAAAGTTACACTTTTGAACTGATTAAATAGTTCAAATTTATTCATTCTTTATAACAACTTGAGAACTTAATTTAAATTAAATAAAAAAGGCGCAAGAATTTTGCATATTTATATTATTACGTGAAAAAGTAACTTTATTATTCTTAATATTTCAGGTATTCATCACAGAACGTAGAAAGGAATAATATGATCCGGACACTTTCAAGCTAGTAACAGTTATTTAAAACGCTTACATAGGCTGACAGCAAAAAAAAATGATAAACGACTGCAAGAAGTTTGCAAGAGTTGAAAGAGAGAACACAAAAAAAAAAGAAACAAAAATCCCTTATCTCGACCCCTTTGAGGAATTCTCACTCTCTCGTCCTTTTTCAACGTATATGCTGTGAAAAATAGCAACAAATTTGCTAGTAACGGTTTTTTGCAGACAAAAGTAAGTTTATATTGAGCAGCAAAGAGAATACGAACTATAGAAAAAATAAAGTCAAGGTAAAAAAGAGGAGAAAAATTAATAAAAATAATGGGCGAACAATAATATAGTAATAATAACAATAATCGCCATAATAGTAATAACAATATCGATAACAGTGTCTAAAAAAATAGAAGAAATTAACAAAGAAAAATTTGTTTTGTTCTTGTTCTTTCTCAATTATTCAGTGGTACAAAAATGATGTTAGACAATAATGTTAAAAGCATCGTTCATGTATTTCAATATCTCTCTTCTATACAATATTGTTGCCATTTATATCATTATATGCATATTCACTTCATATACAAGTTAAAGATACAAAATATATTTATATTTATTATATATATATATATATACGTAGATCTATCTATTATATGGGTCAAGATTAAAATTCATCGCGTTTTAAACGAGTGGGGCGTTTCTTTTCTTTTCAGACAGGGGCGGGGGGGGGG